>JAATLQ010012233.1:0-12986 GCA_013421005.1 Heliconius erato x Heliconius himera
TAAAGCAGCGCATGCGTGAAAGTGTCTCAACGGGTAGGACTTTATGCACATTTATCATATTTATGTCAAATTACAATAAAATATACATATAATAAACGATATATAAACCTTCCCTGAGAAATACTCTACCTAATGGTGAAAACCGCATCAAAATCCGTTGGGTGGTTTAGAAGAAGATCGCTTAGAAAGGCCAGACAGAGACGAAATGCGTTCTTATTTTATAAGATATAGAGATATTACAGTAGTGGTTTTGATACGAACAAAGTGAGTTTTATTACAAATGTTATATTGAAGTCTTATACTTTCCGAAAGTATAGTTTATATATTTTTGAAGCTACAATAATTATAAATATGTTAAATTTATACAATTGTTGTTTTTAATTAGTTAATAGAAAATGTCTAAAATACTAACTTTTGATAAGGCGGCATTTAATTATATTTTATTCTTTAGTTGGTTGTTCATCAGAAGATCCGTATATTTAATTTTAATATGTCATTGGCTAGATAGTTATCACGGTCGCCTTTTGTTAAGGCGGCATTTCATTATTTTTTATAGTATTCATCAAATGTTCCAGATTTTAAAATATTATATGTTAATGGAGAATACCTATCACGCTCTATATTTTTTGTTAAGGACTCATTTAGTTATTTCTTATAGTTAAGTTAACCACTACGCTTCAACGTCAGGTGTAGAAGTCTTTAAAATCAAATATAACCTGCCCAAGTCCTCACATTTTTTATTCATTCCATTCAGTTCAATAGTTTTGCGTGTACAAATAGATAGACAGACAAAAATTAAATGTTCTTTTACTATAATTATAAATCTATTATTCTACAAAAAACTATTGTAAAGATAATTAAATAACGGACACGTTTTTTTACCGTTTTATTATAATATAGATATAATAACATTTCTGTTTTCGTTTCAGATTCAATTTTTGCTGATGCTGTTCTATTGCGCTTGGACTTACAACTCACCGCGCTGTCAGTATGCTGTTGGGTTTACTTACTTCATATCAGCGAATGTTACTATTTTCCTTATACTATTTTTAAATTTCTATACAAAAAGCTACAAAAATAAAAAGAACTTAGAAGCCAAAAAAGAAAATGGAGTACATACAAATGGTTTCAAAAACTCCAATGTAAATGGTGTAAGCATTAAATGTGACAAAAAGGAAAATGATATTTGTAAGAATGATAAGATCAATGACGACATTGAAGAAATACCATATGAAGTTAACAAGCCTTGTGGAGATTACATAAAAGATGGCAAAGTATATTTAACAAGGCGCACAGCCAAAGCCGCCTACGGTCCAGATTATGACTTTGACAGCATAAAGAAATGATTCTCCTTTGAAAATACAATTTATTGTTCAATTGAGACTGATGTATGTGATGAAGATGGATATACTTTAAATGATAGATAAATAGCTTTAAGGGGTTAGTTAAGGGCTACACTGCTTTGGTGATTTTTTTGTGATCACCCGTGCCTTTTAATAGTAAAAAATTAAGCTTCCTTATTTTTTCCCACTAAGCAAACGCAGGGTACATACATTTTAAACTATATCGCGTAGTGTTAATCTATAACAAGTGAAGATTAAAATGTTTTTCTCATATTTAAATAATATCTGTAATTTGAATGATTAATATTAACTCTGAACTACTCTTTTTATTGTATTTTTTATCTGGAATCGTACTTACACTTAGTCCGCATATAAATATAGATGTAGAAAAATTGCCAGTAATAAATGATTTATGAATATATATTTTTACATATACAATGTCAAATCAAGATTATTTACTATTAGAGGCTTAAAATTTATCGGTTTACTCGATAAATTGCGAAAATAGTTGAACTTATCCAATTTCTGTCCAAAAATATCGCTTGTTCTTATGAATTATGGCATATCTTAGAGCTAAGTTTTAAATGTCAGTGAGAGGAAACGCTTTACAAAATTAGTTTATTGAATTTTTAAATATTGTATTATGCAAATCGCACAATTATATTGTAAAATAATTATTTATTATGAACATTCATTTATAATTGCTAACGAACGTCCTAATTACTTGATTATACTTTTAGAGTGTGCTAGACTTATTCTCAAAGTTTGATTGTTACTCCGTTACCCAGTAAAATATACGTAATAAGTAAGGTTAGTAACGGAACATGGTAAATAACATATGTATATTTTCATACATAACAGTCAATTACTTTTCAAATTTAGGGAGTGAGCCTAACATATCCTTAAATGAATAAATACCATATAAAAATGTGCAACATTTAAATATTTAGAATACCAACTCATACTTGACAAGACTTGGCGTTCTTTTCATTTCGTTCATAATTATTCTTCTATGTTATGTACGTTAAAAAAAATGTATTTATTTTTTTTTACAGTAAATTGTTTTATTATTATTCTAATGAATGTGATTTTTCTCTCATGTTTTTTGTCTTCATTGTTAACGAAATTCTATAAACCTGTTCTCGTATCATTAGATACCTACTTTCTCCTTACAAACAAAACATTTTTATTGACATATAGATTATTGCATTTAGAAATTTTAAGAATAAAAAACTATAATTTTCTCTTCTCTTTCTATATATATATATATATATATATATATATATATATATATATATATATATATATATATATATATATATATATATATATATATATATATATATATATATATATATATTCATAGATTTAGACTGTTTTTATACGAAATTGAGTAAGTAATTTCAAAATGGCGAACAAAAGTTTAGAACACAAAGATTTTCATCAAGATAAGTGTTTTTATCAAGCAGAATGAACAACAATAATATTTTAGTTTAATATAAATTTCGAAACATATCTTCAAATGAATTTTGTATTACAAAAATATTTTTTTTCGCTCTAATATTGTCGTTATGTTATATTGTGATCAAAAAGTGAGGTGAATTTGTTTATATGTTTATGTGTAAATTGCTTATTTATTCTAAATCAATCAATTTCATCAACCTTATTCTTATACCCTTCAAAACAATGACCGTCCGACAAAACGCACTTTTTCCAACGTTTTCTCCAGTTTTTATTTCCTCAGACATGTCAAAACGGCGTCCCCTTTTGACCTTTTGACTTTTTTTTTGAACGTGGCCGTTGTTGGTAGATGTTGAAGGTAGTTTAGAGCGCGGTTCTTACCGCATTCTCTTAAAAGCTTTTTTTTGATCACAATCGCTTAAACCTATTGACAAACAGACGCTTGGCATAAATTATAGACAGGCCTACCACCCTAAGAAAATAAAAACGTGCCTTCTTATTTATTTACCTTACTTTTTGATCACAGTAGTATATTATGATTTACATAATGTTGTATATAATACTATAGCTATATTCATTTTTATGTGTAAACAATTGTGCACTATTACGTTAATAAACGTATATTTTTGGTATCTATATGTTCTAAAGAATCTACCTTATGTTTTTCTTTTTTAGAGTTCCGTGTCTCAAAAGGAAAAAATGGAACTCTTAAAGAAACACTTTGTAGTCCGTCTGCCCGTCTGTCAGTATAATTTATCTCGAGATCACGTGGAATAATCAAGTTAGAACTAATATCAAATATTCATAAATGAAAAGATACATGTATCGTGGTGCATTTTGTATGCGTGGTACATTTGTCGCGTAATCAGAACCTCACTCACGGTTATGAAAAGCACGAAATGGAAACTTACAATACATATTAAAAAAAAACTGAAAACTGGATTTTTTTACGATCTAATAGAAAAAAAACATTCTAAACTCATATCTGTAGTTAATTTTATACAAAATTAATGCATACGTTAACAAAATGAAGTTTGTCAACATTTATAAGTTGTAAATTCCGTTGACCTAATAAAATAAAGTATCGACCTACCTTTATTATTTTTATTATATTATGTATAAATTTAATACCACGAATGCAACAAAAATTTACCTTATAGTTAAAAACTTTGAGATATTTTTTTGTTTGACCGTTTTATTGTTTAATAGTCTTCTCTTACTGCTGTTTCACCTGCGTGGTCAAAAGAAATATTAAAATTTTCATTTACAAGCGGTAATTTTTCAGAATAGCGCGTTTAATCAAACAAGCAGTTCAGCTTTACAGCATTGTTGTGGACGTATAAAAGGATAGATTGTCTCGATACTATAGAATAAAATATTAAGTGCGAGTACTCTCTTCACCAAAGTTACTTTAACAGTTTCTTCTATCTAACCAATTTCTATGTGGATTTGAGTTAGAGATATCTTGAAAAGATTTTATATTATTATTTCTATATATTATATTAGCAAAAAACAGGCCAAGTGCACTTCGGACACGTGCACGACAGGTTCCGTACCATTAGCTATAACACCGGAAATAAAATCCAGGTCTGTTGTATTCCTATGTAAAAAACATAAAATGAATAAAAACAAAAAATTAAATGAATATTTAAGGATTTTTTTAGAAATATAAAATCTGTAAAAATTTCCATCATCTAACTATCACGGTTCATGAGATACAGCCTGGTGATAGACGGACAGACAAACAGACGGATGGACAGCGGAGTCTTAGTAGTAACCCTAACGTCGGATAGGGTACCTTTGGATACGGAACCCTAAAAATGGCATCTTATAATACTTAAACCACTTGTAAATGGAATATGTGAAGGATATGGAGTTTTGTTTATAAATTTCTTCTTGCTCTATTGTAATGCTTTAAATAGCAAAGTTTTAATAGTTTATTTTACGAAATGATTATTGATTAGGTAAGATTATTTTATTATTTTTTACTACGTTAAAATTCATTTCTTGTACACTGTGAGTAGGATTTGTCTACTCGCGGTGTACAAGAAGCGCGGATAGAGTTCTGCTTCATAATTTTTTTTATAAGTTTATTAAAAATATTAGATAATTTTTCTACAGATTAAGTCTCAAACTCTGAATTAAAAACGCTTAAAAATTTAATTTTGTAATTTTTTGAACTATAAAAGGTATAAGCTAGGTTATGAATACGTATCTGATGCTCCTATAATTATTGAAATGTTTATAATATGCAAACAGGACTATAAGTAGTTATTATTTTGATAGTAATAAATGATTTAAAATATGTTCTCTATGTATGTTTCATTTGCTATAGGATATAAAGCAAGGAGTCTATCATAGGAAATATATAAGCAGAATTGCGTATCTAAACTAGTTTTTAAGATAATAACTCCATAAGAACTTTCAAGTCTCAAGCACACCATACCAGAAAGCAAGACACAGTCAGCTGCAAGGACCCAGGGCAGTACGCGAAGCAGTTAAGAAATCATTAGCAGTTGTTTCATATAATAATAAATACCTAAGATCCCAAAGCTCTGGCCATAGGTCAGGCCTATGTCTTTTTAGCAAAGTTGAGATTTTAAGAATTATTAGTAGTAATATGCTAAGACGACATGCGTATTTACTAACTTGATAATGGTAGCGCTAACTAAACATACATAAAATCAATACAACATAAAGCTGATTTGATACAACGTAAAGCTGATTTGT
Organism: Heliconius erato x Heliconius himera; assembly: GCA_013421005.1. Lineage (NCBI taxonomy): Eukaryota > Metazoa > Arthropoda > Insecta > Lepidoptera > Nymphalidae > Heliconius > Heliconius erato x Heliconius himera. The sequence goes on from JAATLQ010012233.1 coordinate 5,535, forward strand.
TAAAATTAAATAAAAAAATAATAATAATAATTGACAGATTAAGCAAGTCCCTTTAGATAATCGTCAGATTATCAAATAGCACGTCTAGGGCACGAAGATGAACCATATAAATCTTAATCTGATTCGCTTGAGTATTTCAAAATGACGATTTTTTTTGTACATTCCAACAATGGTTGCGAGCTTGCGTCACATCCTAAGCCGTCAGATTACTATATAAGAGCTTTTTTTCAGGTTCACTTGACATCCCCTTAGAAAATCTGACGCGCTCGATGATTTTTTTTTCATTTTTAACTCCTACGTACGAGTACGTCCATCACGGAAACAGTCAGATTAACATATTTATATTTTTAAGAATACGTAGGAAATTGATTATATCAATATCTGACGCGCTCGAGTATGTCCATGCAACAGTTTTTTTTACATTTTTGAAAATCTATAGCCGTTTACCTCTCCGATCAAAAGATTTGTATTGTATGACTTTATTTTCTTGTTATCATCTAAGCTTTGCAACCCAACCCAAACCCAAAGGTCTCTATGATGCTCGAGTAAATCCCAAAAGTCCCCTCTTCGGCTCCCGTACTATTATAGAACGCATTAATATCTATAAATCTGCCGCGAAACTATATGTCCAACTACTGCAGTTACGCCAACATAACAACCTTTTTACTTTTTAAAAGTTGATAAAAGTGCCGACAATAATCAAACCATATTATTCATACCCCTATATTAATCCTTATACTATTCTTATCGGTTTTCCGGTGTATACCGCTCTGCCGCTCTAAATTTTTCCTCTGCATCAACTACCACGATCCCAGTTTTCCCTTCAATATAATTCCTTCTTTTCCGTCCTGTTTTTTGGACTAGTTTCCACCCCTCATTTGGGTTGGGTTTCGCTTGCGACTTTGTAACTATCGCATAAGGCTTACTTTGCATTGTCTTATCGCACTCACTCAGCTGACAGTCTGTTACCAGGTGACTCATCGCTTACCGGTCGCACTAACGGACTTTTGTTGATAGTACTTTTCTTACTACCTCCCGCGCTCATTTAATAAAATTTTTTGAAACTAAGATTATTCATATTTGGAAGATTTATTTCGTTCTCGTTACAGCTTATATCCGATTCATACACATTTATTATGCCTATAGGACCGCTATCCTGGTACGCGCATTACATAAACATTAAAAGAGTTAATGTTTATGTAATTAATAATCTCTATAATTATTATGTATTATTTATGGATGGGTGTGTCGGTGTCCGTGAGTGGAAATCAACAAACATCGTGCTTGCAGTTGCACGCTTGCAGCAATCTGTCCACAAACTTAAGAGAAAGAAAACGAAAAAAAAAATAGAAAAAAAAAGAAAGTAATTTAAAAATTGTTTTATGTACCTACGTACTACAGAGTGTTTTCTCAAGCGATAAATCAATTCTGATGTTTATTTTTATTGTGAGGATAATAAATAAAACAAAACATTTCACAGAACCTACAATATAAGTAAAGGAAAAAATCCGAAAGGTTATATTTATAGAAATTTCATAGAAAAAAACATTACAAACTTACATTTATAGTTCATTTTATAAAAAACTAACGACCTGCTGAATGTTCCGAATTTTATTTTGTAATATTCGTCAATTTAAATGAATAAATCAACTAACTACTATATAAACCTCGAAACAATCTGACATTGTACGAAATTTGCACCCGTCCCATCATGACCTATGCTTGTATGGGCTAGGGTAGCCCGATGATGGTAGTAAGACGAGACCTAGTATTCAACTCCTTTAATATATATTCAATTTGGTTATTTATGCGCTACAAAATAGGATAATAAATAAAACAAAACATTTCAAAATCGATTGATAAATAGTAGCGAACTAATATGCAAAACATATACAGTCAAATGAAATGAAAATGTTCTCTTTTACTACAAGTAGCTTAAAAATTGCCTTTTAAAGGGCTAAAATATTGATTTTTGATTCTATATATCTGCATTCGTGTACACTGGCCACGCTGCTCATTCGCCAGTTTTAGCATGTGGGTAACGTGAATCATTAGTTATTCTTTTAACAAAAAAGCAACGTGGCTAAAAAAAGTTTTCCCTTCAAAAATATTATATTTTCATTACACAATATTTAAATATTTACTTCATACCGTAGACGTTTACCGCCCGAAAAACATTATCCCATTGAATATTCACTTTTATATCAAAATCCTTATATTTCTAACCTAATCTTTTGTTTTCTTATGCATAAACATAGTCAAACCAAAAGATAAAAAAATAATTACTAAATATTACATACGGTAAACCTGTTGCAAATGTAATAATATTTTGAATTACTGTTATTACACAGCTGTTTAATTTAAATACGTATGTAAGAAACATAAAATAAACAATATAAATGAGTGTAGTAAAATTTAATAATTATTTAACATGTTTTTTTTAAATATATATATCGTTTAGTGACTTTGGTCTGGAATATAAGGGTTCCGTACCTCAAAAGCTAAAATCGGAATTTTTATAGGATCACTTTGTTGTCCGTCTGTCCGAAAGCCTGTTGAAGTACAGAAAACAATCAAGCTTCAAAATCAAAGCAATCAAAAGATACGAGCATTTAATGCATCGATTTTGTTGCATTTTGTAGAAAATCCGCCGCGTAACCAAAACATATACTGTACTTTCTGAGGACCTACAGTTATGAAATTTGGCACGAAGTGAGAACCTACAATATAAGTAAAGGAAAAAATCCGAAAGGTTATATTTATAGAAATTTCATAGAAAAAAACATTACAAACTTACATTTATAGTTCATTTTATAAAAAACTAACGACCTGCTGAATGTTCCGAATTTTATTTTGTAATATTCGTCAATTTAAATGAACAAATCAACTAACTACTATATAAACCTCGAAACAATCTGACATTGTACGAAATTTGCATCCGTCCCATCATGACCTATGCTTGTATGGGCTAGGGTAGCCCGATGATGGTAGTAAGACGAGACCTAGTATTCAACTCCTTTAATATATATTCAATTTGGTTATTTATGCGCTACAAAATAATAGCGGAAAATAATTTTACAATTGCATTTGTAGCGAATAAATTTAGGACGTCGATATAACGTATTTACAAATATTATTTTCAAACAATATTAATTCACTTGACACCTTGACACTGTCAAGGCCAGTCCAGGTTAACAGCAATAATACCAAGTGGAAAAAAAACTATATAACAATATTTTAAAAAACAAAAACCCCGAGTGCATAATACTAAAAAGAAAGAAACAAGCCCAATAGTTTATTAGGACTACATTCTGGCTGTTGCGTTCTAATAAAAAGAACTAATCTCGGGTGAACTGTATAATCAACTATTTAAGTTATTAAAAATGAGTGCACTGTCGGTGGGTGCTGGATGGCAAGAGAGCGATCATCGTGACCGCTGGCCACGCGAACGCTTCCATCCCCGTACCGCACTCCTCTCGCCGACAGCCGCCGGCGCCGGCCGATGTAAGAGGCTCGAACACTGACATTCAATCGCTTTTTATTATCAACAGATAATATGTATAGTTATGTATGTTTATAAAAAATGTTATAAAATTTAAGAGCTTCTGTGATTGAAATTGAGAAAAATATTATTACTTACTAATAATAAATAAATAATCTATTCTTATAATAAATCTATAGAAAAGTCGTTTCTGTACATTGAAAATATAAAAAAAAATTGCCAGTGTGTTAAAGGATAATTAACAGAATCCATTTCCAACATTTTTGGAATTTTTGTCTGTTTGTCTCTTTGTCTGTTTGTCTGTTTATCTGTTTATCTGTTTGTCTGTTTATCTGTTTATGTGAACACGTATCACGTAAAAAGTACACAATAAATTTAAGCAACTTTTATACATAAAAATTACAAATAAATCAAAGTAACTTTTAGTGATTATTTCATTGTAATCGCTTCACTCTAAGTAAAAGATATAAGTATTTAAGTTTTCAAGAAGTTTATATTTGAGATAGTAAAAAATCGATACAAGTAACGCTATCTATTGACAACTAATAGTAGGTACTAACGAATCTTGGTAACGCAAAAAACGTTCTGTGGAGTTAAACACTAATTACGACGGGAGGAATATTAGTCATTTTAATACTAAAGATATAAGTATTTAAGTTTTCAAGAAGTTTATATTTGAGATAGTAAAAAATCGATACAAGTAACGCTATCTATTGACAACTAATAGTAGGTACTAACGAATCTTGATAACGCAAAAAACATTCTGTGGAGTTAAACACTAATTACGACGGGAGCAATATCAATAATTTTAATACTTTAGCACAACATCGTTTTCGGTTAATATAATTTTATGCTAGGTGAAATTTAACATAATAACAGCATTTTTAAACTGTCCTTAATTTTAAACCTAAATAGATGGCGCATCTAAATAGATGGCGCATCTGAATAGATGGCGCATCTAAATAGATGGCGCATCTAAACAGATGGGCTCGTCTAAATAGATGGCGCTTTGCATAAAAAAATAATAATTTGGAAAGGTTACTGCTACACTCTATCAAAAAATAATGTACTTAAAGTTTTAAAGATATTTATATTTGATATCTATTGACTGCATATGATAATGAATGTTGATAACGCATAAAACATATTGTTGACTTATTATTTGCTAAACGTTAATTACGTCGTGTAAGTGTAATCTATACTTATAATAAATTTAACATAAACATAGTAGTATTTTTCTAACAATGTTCGAATGGTTACAGTTCAATTGTAAGTCCAATGGATGGCGCTGTGCATAAAACGTCGTTTTCTGAATCGCGCTGGCAAGATTCTGGGCAAAAGAATGACTTTAGAAACGTCTTGTTTATTTGACTGTTGATAAATTTACGTAAGTTACGTTTTTAAAGTACAATTGTTCACAGTACCAACTACAAAGTAAACTAAATTGAATTGTTGGTGAAAATTACCTTCGTTACAGTCTAGCTTAATTCGTAATTATTTAACACAGTGATAAAAAATGATTTAATATTCAAAGAAATGTTTTGAATAGGTTCTTCAGTCCGTTCGTTCGTTTATGTTATTAATATTTTTTTAAAAAACGTATAAAAAAATAACTTGGGTGCAAACTAAAAAAAAATGCTCTGACACTGTTAATAAAAATATCCCGCAGTATTATTTCATAACTTACAAGCGACACGTACCGACATTGCACTATTGCACCTGTATGTTGTATGTATGTATGTGCCAAGGGTATTTTAGGGTACAAAAACACCTCAAAATCTTTTTAAGATAACTTTGTTGTTTGTCTGTCTATCAAGAGTATATTGTGTTCAAGTCTATATTCCCTTAGAGCACAAAAAAATCTATCTTCTAAATCATCGCAATCAAATGACGATAAACTATGAGGGTTTATGCATCCCGTTGATACACAATTACGAAATTTGTTAAGAAGTTAAAACTTACGGCACGTATAAAGGAAAATTCCAAAATTATTTTTAAAAAATTGTCAACTTTTTGTATTTGTGTCAGAAAAAAAAACTATTAGGTACAAATTTTAATCTGTACTTAATTTGATACAAAATGACAACTTTAAGAAGTTATTCTTTTGGTGTATCTCCATTCTTGAAACTGGTACGAAACTCTCGGGTCATGAGTACGACTTGAACTTGACCGAAAATATTGATTATTTCATAGATTATATAAAAATGCCTAAAAACGTGCTTTCTATGTATATTCTGTATACCAATTATATATTTACTTAAAATATGTTACTAATTTAAAAACTGTACAGGAGCTAATATAAGTTACTTTACAAAGAATATCGTGAATACTTATCCAAATAAATAAATTAATAATTAAGGCTGTTTGTAATATCTCTATTTCTTAAATGAATAATCATCTAATTCAAGTGGGCAAAGCCGCGGGCAGGCCGCTAGTAATAAATAAATAATAAAAACTATTGCTCTTTATATTAACACACATTAGATTTCTAAGTTTTTTTTTCGTTGACATAAATATCATGATCCACTTGCTTTCGGGGAAACAAAAATAATTTAAATATAATGATTCCTCAGCAGTGGGATCAAACAGACAATTAATACGATTGCAATCAATTTCCTCGTGCACCACGACGGCTTCCCTTGTTTTAATAGGTGCATAAAGTGATAAGAATGCGCATAATTAAATTTTATTAAAAAACATACACGTTTGTTTTGTGTACATTAATTTCAGTCACGAATTGTAATATTTAATAAAAAATTTTAATAAAAATAATATTTCATCATCATTTCAATCTTATCATTTTTTTACATATTATCATGCCTACATTCTTATTTCTTAATAATTTTAAATTACAATAATGTAATTTGTCTATACTTCTATATCTATACTAGTACATAAAGAGTAAAGATTTGTATGTGTGTATGTTTGTAGTGGATAAACTTACTAACTACTAAACCAATTTCAAAAATTCTTTCACCACTAAAATGCTGCGTTATCACTAAGTAACATAGGCTATATTTGCACTTAGAAAAAAATAGGGATCCCGAACTTAAATTCCAATAATGTAAAAATATATGGCATGAAATATATTTCATCGCATGCGCAGCAGAAACTGTTGAAGATAGAGGAAAAAATGGTCTACAAAATTAATGAACATATCCATGTGTACAAAAAACCTCGATACCATATTATGTCTCACTATTGTAGTTTTGCCAATACAGCAACTTTTTTACAGTTTAATATTAGATAGAAAGGCCGACCATAATTAGACCATGTTATTTGTAACTTTATATTAATCCTTATCGAAATAAACAATTTCGTATTCGAGACTGTTTCAATACCTGCAGTTTACTCTTTCAGCCATCAAAATCGTACAATCAATGGATTGTACGATTTTGATGGTTGAAAGAGTAAACTGCAAGTATTGAAATAGTCTCGAATACGAAAGAAAGAAAAAGGAATGCCTTTTTTTTTCTTTCGTACTAAAACACTCTGGAACCTACAGCATTTTCTACGTGGAAGGTGCCCAAAATGATCTGGGTAAACGGTGTTCCCGGGTGTGGTAAGACAACGTGGATAGTAAAACAATTTGACATTGCTAGGGACAAGACACGACGGAAGCAGCTAATGAACTTCGAGAGAGGCCCTCGGAACGTATAGGGAACTTGGTTAAAAATAAAATCCGCACTATGTCTTCAATGCTGGTAAACAGAGCACGACGAGAATCAGACAAGTGTAACCGCTTGATAGTCGACGAAGCTTTAATGAACCACTTTGGAGCGATAGTGATGGCAGGAAGAATCTCCGGAGCCGAGGAAATTCTTTTAATTGGAGATGTAAATCAGCTACCTTATATAGACCGAGAGAATCTTTTCGAAATGATTTACCGTAAACCGCCACAACTTTTCATGAACCAAAACTTAGTGTGTACTCACAGAAGTCCCATGGAC
>JAATLQ010012234.1:0-12963 GCA_013421005.1 Heliconius erato x Heliconius himera
GTAAAATTTCTTTATACCCCTTGATAAAAACTATTGTATAAATTGCATTAGACTTTGAACTATTACCATGCTAAAAATAATTGAATTTCATACAGTAGTTATCGGTATTTTAAGTAATTTTCATTTCTCAGTTTTTAATTTTTTTAAAGAAAACTATAATGAAATTCGGAATGAAACCCAAAAAAAATGTACCTTGAGACTATAGGCTAATACCATGCAAAAAATCATCAATTTCTGTCTGGTAGTTTTTGCGTGATTGACGAACAAACAAACCGACAGACAGACAGACAGACAGACAGACAGACGGACGGACAGACAGACAGACAGACAAGAATTCTGCTGAGTTGTTTTTTAGGTTCTATAATCGACATAAAAACCGACCTGATTTTTATTTTTTTTATATCTTTCATGTACAGAATTGACTTTTCTATCCTTTTATTATATATAGAGATAATAAAAACATCACAGCGACAAAAACCCATACATTTAAATTTGCCATTTTTTATTTTTTCCCTTTAGTTGTATTTTTTTCCATTGATTCACAATCATGATATTAATACTAAACCTTTGGTGAGCAAGTCCTACTCCCGGTTGATTTTTTTTAAATTGTATTGATTTCAGAATAACTTGACATTTTTTAGGTAAATTCTAAGCATTATGTGAATGTTCTCTAAAAGTAAGTTATATAATATTCTGATAAAATATAAATACAAGAAGATCTACTGATATTTTATCTAAATATTTCTAGTATTTTTTTGTTAGATTATATATCTATATGTTAGATAGATAGTTTATCGTCTACTCAAAATCGTTAATAAATGGTAACTCATCGGTGTCTGTACAGGGAAAATAAATGAGAAAAACTATTACTGCCTGTTATTATGGTTTGTTTGTCTGTGCGTTTGTTCACGCTAATCTCAGAAAAAGCTTAACGGATTTAAATGCAGTTTAACCTTCGATCAACTACACACTAGATAACAGATTGCATACAAATGCGGCTTAAAAATATGGCATATATTGACTGCAATATAAGCAGAAATTTAACATATTATTACACACAGACTTATGACATAAGATAATTTCAATAAAATCAATCCTTATAACAGTGTGTTAAGGTTTAATTTCGTATAGCGCGTAATGTATACAAAACATTTTACTCCTAATCTATCTATCAAATTTTTCTTCCAACTGTTTTTAACCCTCTGCGATTGACGTGGTTTTCCCATAGACACCGCGAAATTTAAAACTCAGCTTATTACCACTGATTTTTAAGTTTAAGCACCGCCGCTTTCAAAACCTTATCGTGTTGAGTTTGCGCGTCAGATAGTTTGACAGGTGGTCGCAGGGAGTAAGAAAACGGGTGCATAAAGCGAGAAAAGTGTCCACGAGACTACTATGTCAACGTTAAGATACTACAATCTAGTAAAATGGTTATATTTTGATACTGTCTCTATTTTAAATAATGTTTGTGTTTTTGTATTATATCCCGTTATTTTAGAATTTAATTTAATTTACATAAATTATATATATTTAAACTAATATTAAAAATAAAAACATAAAATTTTGCTTATAGAGAATAGTCAAAACCTATAGACTTTTATTTATTTCAAGATTTAGGATTCTCTAATGTAAGTTGATCTCATCTCTATATACCAATCATATTAAGATCATTTTGAAAGATTATATATATTTTTTTGTAATATTTAGTTTGTCATGATGTATATCTACATATAAATAAAATTAGAGGGTATGTCAGAATAACTGTTTTATCTAGTACATATATTTGCTTACACGATACCAAAACAGAATATTAAAAAATAAAAATTTTGGTCTGTCTGTCTTTCTGTTTGTTCGGATCATGTGAACTGATTGTCATGGAGCTAACATTGAAAGTTAGAGGAGGTTGTTTCATATAGACAATTTTTTATCTTGAAATTCTCGCGCAGTCAGACTTTACGTGGCAAAAAATGCATTCATGCCCTGAGCGCGTATTTATCGCCTACCTAAATAGATGTAAAATAACTAAACACTTTTTTTAATACCAATAAATTACCAAAAGACTTATATTATGATTTACTTAGTGCATTACGATTCGTACAGTATAGATAACCATACTCAATAATAATAAATATTTTTTATTAAATACACATCTCTAAAAAGAAGTTTAATAAAAGTTATTGTAAGTTTTAACAACGAATTAAAATGTATAGTACCCAGTACAGTATCGTTTTAATTTATTATAAATAATTAATTTTATTTTGAAATATATTTTGATCAAAGATCACAGAAGCAATTTTATTATAATAATTATCGTTTTCAAATTGATTTAATAATTAAATGTAAGCTTGTTCAACAACAAATAATTGTGTATTTCAAGTGGGCGAAGCTGCAAACGGGCCGCTAGTTAGAAATAAAATTGATGATTCTGTTTAAGTTATTTATTTCTATCCACTACATTTTCAATATTTTAGTAGCCATCTTCTATTTTAATAGGAACAGACGTGTCCGGCTCATAATGGAAATCAAGACTACGACTTCGTATGATCTCTTTATAGACGTAGGCACTTTTGCGTGGTGTACGAATTCTCTCTGGACTTTCGTAGTCAACCTCATATAGACCAAATCTTTCACTGAAAATTTCAACGATTAATTTAATAATAAAAAGTAAAATGATTATTTACATTATAAAAGATTAAATTTGATGAAAATAAATGAATTCTTACGTGTATCCATACAACCATTCAAAGTTATCCATTAGGCTCCACGCAGTGTACACTCTAATATCAGAGCCTTCTTCAATCGCGTCTAACATAGCGTCGAGGTAGAGTCTATAGTAGTTAATTCTATCGTCGTCTTCAAGTCCTCCACGGGTGGAAAAACCATTTTCCGTGACGAAGACAGGAGGGTTGCCATAATCTTCTCTTATTTTCTTCAAACTTTTATAGAAGCCTGATGGTACAACCTTTAAAAAAGTTTATATTGTAAACAGATTTTAAATGTAAACTCGTCTAAATGTTTTTACACAGCGGTCCTTAAATTCGTTGCCTAATGTGAAAAAAGTAATTACCGTATATTATTTTCATATTTTAAAAGAGTTAATTAATTAAAAAGTAAATGTTGAATAATTATTGTTAATAATTAATGTGAAATAAAATGCTAATCGTTTTTAAATATTAGATATGTAATCTAGTTTTTTAAGAAAAAAAATGATTTTTAAAAATATTTTTTAATTGATTGTTTAAATTAAAATGTTTTTAAAATGTGTGACTGTAAACGCGACTGGTTGTGAGTTCGATCCCCAATCGAGGAAATGAAATATTTATTTAAATTTATATTTTCGTTTCTTTGCTCTGGTGTCAAAGCAAAGCGGAGCGTTGAGTTCTGCCCCTCGACACGCAATATCTCCAGAATTCAGCGGAAAGTGGGGAACGGAGTGCCTTTTGCCTACCCTAATATGTGCGCGGTACCGCATGACGTTGATTTTTTTCGATTTTACATAAATTTATTTTACCTATTATATAAAAAATACCTTTAGCCAGGCCGAAGCACCGCCTTCCCATGAACTATCTTTGTATGATATTATATCAGAGTCATCTAAATAAGACGGTGAAGGATGGTAACCGTTCACCGATTCATTTCTAAACACAATACTTGAAGTATAATGGTTAATGCCAAAGAAATCAGCACTTCCTTTAATTAGTTCAATTTCTTCAGGAGTGAATTCTGGAAGCCTAGATCTAGGGAATCCTTGAGCCATACTTTTAACTGCAATCTTTTCTTTCATAACTTCAGGAAAGTCCCCTTTTTCCGAATAAATAGGATTAGCATATATACCCCACTAGAAAATAAAAAATACAAATGTGAATAGAAATCCCTTATTTTGTTTAATATATATACATATTAACATATATATGTACCAAATACCTCAAAACTGTTAAAGTCGTCTGCAGCTTGAGCGTGTTCTTCAGATTCAGGTTCATACCAAGTCACACTAAGGACGATACCGATACTTCCTCCTTGAATCTGTCTATATTCATCATTGTACATATGATAAGTTTTTGCGTGAACTACTAATAAATTCTTAGTACACATATAATCCGCGTAGCCTGACATTTCTAGCATAGGTGCCATACTTTTAGAGCCATATCCTTGGTAACAAACTTCACGAGGCTCATTGATTGTGAACCAATATTTAACTCTATCTCCAAATAATTCAAAAACGACTCTAGCATAGTCCGTGAACCAATCAACAATATAGGGATTACTCCATCCTCCTAAATCTTGTAATCTTTGTGGCAAATCCCAATGGTATAAGGTAACCATAGGCGTGATGTTGTATTTTAGCATTTCATCTATCAAATTATTGTAATATTCTACTCCTTTTTCATTTATTTTGTCGGGAAAACTAGTTGGCAGAATTCTAGTCCATGATAGAGAAAATCTATAGAAATCGAGGCCTAATTCTCGCATCATCTCCACATCTCTCTTGTACTGGTGATAGGAGTCATCTGCAACGTCACCTGTGTGACATTCTGCGATAGCACAATCTTTTTTATGGCTTAAGTTATCCCATATATTTTCCGATTTACCTGCAAAGAGAACATTTTACCAAAGAAATTAAAGCAAGCTTCACGTTGTAACTCACACACAGTAGGGTAGGCAGAGGGAACTTTGTGTTAAGACACTCCGTATCCCACTAGCCGCCGAATTCTGGAGGCATTGCCTGTTGAATGGCGGAACTCAACGACGCGCTTTTCCTCGACACCAGAGCGAAGAAATGGAAATACACATTTAATTAAATATTTCATTTCCTCGACTCGGAATCAAACCCACAACCAGTCGAGCTTACAGTTATACTTTATGCCCCTGCGTGGTGCACTGGCCTTTATTCTCCTATTTATATTTATTTTATTTATTAATTACTATTGATTTTAATGTTACCATCTTCGTTCCATCCTCCTTCTACTTGATAAGATGCTGTAGCTGTTCCAAACAGTAAATTTGCAGGGAACTTTCTGACCTCATGCCGATTAGCAGCTTTGCTCTCAATAGAGCTAAAGCAAGCTAAACCCAATAATCTGCAAGTCAAATATTACAATCTCAATTACAAAATAATTAATTACAGATTTTTCATTTTACTTATAGACTACATGGAAAAGACATTGAATTTTAAGAATTATAAATTTTGAAATATAAGTATGTAATGATTTAATATTTAAATACGTACATTTACGTAGAAAATGTGATATTATATTATATTGTTGTCCGTTTTAACATTTCGATTGATAATATTATATATTTATTAAAGTGACACTTACATAAATATTGTGACCCGCTGCATGTTGCTGTGTGTTCACAGGCAGACATATTTTGGAGTGAGACCACCTTTCTTAAATACCTCCTTTTTGCTATTTTTCTCTTTTTATCTCCACCATAATTGAAAATGATCGACATATCGCCCTTATAATTCTTATCATTGTTTTTATAGATTTCAGAATAATTTGACAAATTTAAGGTAAATTCGTAACGAAAATATATATATACTAGCGGACCCGGACGCGGTTTCGCCCGCTTGAACTATACGAATGCTTATTAGATATATTTATGAAATTGTTTTTGAAAATATCTAACTAATTTAAATGAAAAAAATTATAAGTAAACGTAATCATATTAAAATATTAATAATAAAAACTAAACAAAACCAGTTACATTATTAATGTCATCAAAGTATAATAAATATTTAAAAGAATTAAAATTGAATGTGTTGTGCTATGTTTTTGCAAGTGCATGTGGTTATTTACATAATACTCAAATACAATAAAAAACATATTATATTTTTTGTCTCTGTCTGTCTTTCTAACTCCCCGAGCTAATGTCCAGAATAACTGAACTGATTTTTATTGGACTTTCAGTGATCAATTTTACTGATTTACCCGGGAAAAATATTTTTAAACGTTTTCCTTGCACGTGTACATAGATAGTATATAAAATAACTAAAGTCCTTTCTACATTAAATATGATAAGTTTTGCGAGCAATATCAAATAAAATCCCAAAAAACTAAAACTATAATTTGTTAAATGTATAACAACGGTATAGATTAACCATTCAACCAAGATGACCAACAATTCTTTCTTTAAATAATAAATACTTAAATAATATTATGCCACACCAAGGAATTTATGAAAATCTATCTACTACTCGAATAAGCGAAAAACCAAAGAAAAGTATAAATTAATTATAAACAGCAAATAATTACATAAAAATTAACAGTAGCTCGAAAATGTATGAAAATTTACAAAACCGTCAAAGCCCGTTCGCGTTGGTCATACTATGCCGCTCGTAGGCTAGGTCATTTCGAATCAGTGACATCTCCTTAATTATTTATTAGAATGTTATACAGTGAACTATAATTTCAATTTAGATGAAATGCTAAAAGTGTAGATGAAATGCTAAAATTATATTCATTTTCATAAGGAACAATATCAAATTATAGAAAATACATACAACAAAAACCCGATAAATATAAAGTGAATTAATTAAAATGGTTACTTTTGCTCAACCTTCAGAGATAAACATGGTATATGTATCGCGGACTTTTTTAAACATTAAAGAACAATATTTTTGTAAAACATTGTTTTTATGTATCTCATATGGTTGAGTCAGCGCGCGCCATGTGTGCGTTAAGCAAGCTCATATTAGGTGACGTTTTCTTATAACAACAAACAAACTTTGTAAACCGTTGCTTAGCAACGGTCGGTTGTTATTAACATGGCAGAATAAATTGCCTGTCAAACTAAAAACTATTTTAATATATTAGTATATATCGACAATATTACAAATTTGAGAATAAAAAGTAACCTATGTTCATCTGAAGACCCTCAAGTGTCTCTATATGAGTATTTTATCATTATTGAATTAGCGGTTTGACCCTGATTGCGTAAAAGATAAACAGACAGACAGACAGACAGACAGAGTTACTTTCGCATTTATAATATAGGTATGGATGTTTCAGACATAAGTTACATATTGTTTTGATAAAATAGAAGATCAAGTGGTATTTTATCTTAATCCTCATCAAAACATTCTGTAGACAATGATAATGGAAGCTTGTTTCTTAAAATATATATCAGATTCATAAGTGAAAGCGTTCGTTAGACGTCTAGACATACGACTCTTGCTCGAAAATTATATAAAAATATAATTTAATTGTGCTAAAACAATGTGTGTGTACAATTACATTATATTTTATACAATTTTTGATCGATGTTTGCCTTATGGCTGACAATTTAGATGACTCTTATCGAAAATTCGGCCTTGTAATCAGCGCGTCGAAAACTCAGATTCTGAAACCGCCTGCAAGAAAAAAATCTGCTAGTAACATTGCTGTGTACTTAGGTGGGAAAAAAACTAGACAAAGTCAATACCTTCCGGTATTTAGGATGTTTAGTTCGTAGCGACAATCGTCTCGAGTCTGACATATCTGCGCGAATCATCCTACCTCTCCTTGTGTATGCCTCGGAGACCTGGTGGTTGTACAAGGTGAAATCAGACATCTTGACGTCTGTCACATGAAGTGTCTCCTTCCTTCGTTTGAAATGGCTGGATCTTGTCCCTAACTCTGAAGTTCTTCATCGGACTAAAATTACCGGTATGGAGAGTCTGCTAACGAAGTGTCAACTACGCTGGTCTGGATACCTATTGCGTATCGACTCCTCAAGGTTGCCAAAGTCAGTCTTTTATTCAGAGCTTAGCTCAAGAAAGAGCATACCTGGAGCACAATATCTACGCTACAAAGATGTTCTGAAACGCCACCTAACATCCTGTGGAATATCTTGCGACTCTTCGGAAAAGCTTGCTACTCAGAGACCGGAGTGGCGAAATACTGTCAAAACGGGCATTAAAAATTTTGAGCGCGCCCGCATCGAATATCCTGACGCCAAATGCCAACTTTTGAAAACTCGATCCAAGCTCCCTCCTATAATTACACATATAATGATAGCGGGCAGCTTCACTGCGCTATCAGTGACTGAATCTTTTAAGTAAATTCAGTTTTGCGAGTGACATCAGCTCACGAACGTCGAACTTATTATTAATAACAGTGTGTCGCCGTCGACGGATACGTCTGGGAGGACACCGCCAAATAACGCACTATGTAACATGTACTCGCATGTTTCACAATAACGCTATGAAGGTTTATATGACAACACGCAAGTGAGTACGCATTAGTCAACAAATACGAATATTAAAGAGTAAAAAAACTTAATTTATTCATATACCTAGAGAATTTTTTGATATTTTTATATTAAAATCTCGTTGCTTAATAAAAGCTTTTATTACATGCCCAGCTAGTATATGTAAAATAAATCAGCTTCACGCTGTATCCCGCACACAGCAGGGTAGGCAGAGGGAACCTAGTGTTAAGACACTCCGTTCTCCACTTTCTGCCGATTTCTGGAGGCATTGCGTGTTGAGTGGCAGAACTCAACGCCGCGCTTAACCTCGATACCAGAGCGAAGAAATGGAAATATAAATTTAAGTAAATATTTCATCTCCTCGGGTGGGGATTTTATTACATGCCCAGCTAGTGTATGTAATGGTTAAATGATTAATTAAGATATTTTGTTCAAGAATGTCATTATAATTATACGTTTTGCCTGTTAGTGATTTGTTAATAAACTAAATAATACAATGTGAACCTGATACTGTATGTAAATATCCATACATTGGCTGTTGAAGATTAACTATTACTTTTTACAGGGTACATATAAGAAAAAAATATATCCAATGCATAATGCGTATTTATAGTCAAAACATATGCTTTCGAGATTAATAGCGATACCAATCCGTGGTATATTAAAAAAACATGATGCTAGTTATTTCTATAATTCATAATTAACAATGTAAATTATATGTAACTGCGAAAGATATTTAAATTATTTCATGAATTAATAAAATAAATTAAATATATAATTAAAAATAAAAAGCTGTAATTTTGAGCTACTTTTGAGTTTACATAACTCGTAACCTAATTAATTTAAGTCGGATGAACACAGAACTTATTGTATTCTTATCTTTACAAAAAGTAATAATATTAAGATCAGGACTAGATGACAGCCGTTCTCAGCTCTGATGAAGTCCGGAAAGTTCATTTCTTATCAACATTGGATGGATCGACCTTTGACCTTGATCCAGCGCCGGGTGTTGCTGAAAATATCAATCTTGGTTATTGTTGTTAAATGCTTTAACTACCTTCGTAAGAATGGTACCTTGATACACTTGTGCCGATGATTTGATACTATATGGCTGAAACACTGAAGTCGGATAATGTCCATGTAGAACTCTGTTGACTAAATGGGCGTCATTGGATTTTCAACATAAATAAGGTTATTATGTTTGTTATAATGTTACTCAGTTGTAAATTTTTTCTCACCCGGAAACAAAAAGAAATCTATAACCTTCCTTTGCGTACCCAGTAAGTAGCTGTTTTGATTTTAACACCTAAATGACCATTACGTCTCTTATTGGCTGCAAGTTCTAAATCGTTTTAAAATACGCGAGGGTTGGCAGATAGAACCTATGAAGCTTATTTCATTAGTTCAGTTTCTCAATTCTCTATCAATAATAGTATAATGTAATATATTTGCTTAAAATTTTATTTAAAAAATAATATATTCGTAAAAAATATATATCAGAATTCTTTTTAATGTTTCGATCCAAATATATTCTGATATGTTGCCCAAATGTTTATTACCATTATATTTTATTTTTCGGTTGAGATTAATGTACTACTTATGATCGTGTTTTATTCTTCTAATGATTGTGTTTTATTATTTTACCTAATAAAAGCATTATATTGTGCTAAATAAGATGTATGAAATAGTTAGGACAATTGATATTAATTTCTGAGTACAGTTAATCTGGGTAACTTTGATAGATACGAGCGATATTTTATACTATGTTTTAAAATATAAAGCACATTGCAAAGGGAATTTAGATTATAAACATCTACACTGGTACCTACTTGTGCTAGTAATAAGTACCTAGTTTTTTTTATTCCGATGTAAAGAAGAATATAAACCATTTACAATCACAGAAAGCTGTATATAACTAGCTTACGATTATTTCCATTTCCAAAAGACGAAGCCAGTCGTGGCGCAGAGGCACTAAGGGTGACCATAAACGCGACTGGTTGTGGGTTCGATCCCCACTGGAGGAAATGAAGTATTTATTTAAATTTATATTTCCATTTCATCGCTCTGGTGTCAAGGCCAAACGAGGCGTGAGTTCCGCCACTCAACTGGTAATGCCTCCAGAATTCGGCGGATAGTGGCGAACAGAGTGTTTTAACACTAGGTTCCCTGTGCCTAGCCTTCTGTATGCGCGATAAAGTGTGAAGCTGATCTTTAATTTGAGATCTGATACATCAGACGGGATTGGGAGATCGAATCTATAAATAAATAAAGAAACATCTTATTACTGTAATTTCCATAATATTTTGGAAATAAAGCTCTTTTAAATATAATAACTCGGTGTAGTTAAGCATTTTAATAGTGATATATTATTTATATTCAGATGTATAAAACTCATCTGTTACCGAAATTACTGTCTGGTAAGGCACAGCCGAAAATACGCGGCGTATTAAAAATTAGCCAAAATTTGACCAAAAGTTTTTCTCGAAATTCTTAGTGTTTGTTCGGATCTTGTGAACTGATTGTCATGAAACTAACATTGAAAATAAGAGGAGGATGTTTCATATAGACAAATTTATATCTTGAAATTCTCGCGGAGTCAGACTTTTCGCGGCAAAAAATGCATTTCCCATGCATTTTTAAATAGATGTGAAATAACACTTTTATTAATACCAATAAATTACCAAAAGACTTAAATTATCATTTACTTAGTGCATTACGATTCGTACAATATAGATAACCAATACAATATAGAGAACCATACTCAATAAATAATAAATATTTTTTCTTAAATACACATCTCAAAAAAGAAGTTTAATAAAAGTTATTTATTAGGTGTTATCAACGTATTAAAATGTACTGGGTACTTGTCACACATTTTAATTTATTATAAACATTTAATTTTATTTTGAAATATATTTTTATCAAAGATCACTGAAGCAATTTTATTATAATGACTAGCGACCCGCTCGCGGCTTCGCCCGCTTTTACCACAGAATTATTTACTTAACACACTGAAATATGTTCGTGTTTTGATATACCTATTATGTATGTTTGCAACGCAATGAAGATTTTTTTAGAGAAAGTTATTAAATCTTTAGGTCGCATTTTTGTATCTCCTATAAGAATCTTCAATTGAATGTTTGAAATAATAACATAACTTATTGATACTTACAATAAAATCCTAACTTATCAGTGTCTGTACATAGAAGATATTACAATTAACAATGTAATAAAACTTGGTCAGTTCGTCTGTTTGTCTGTGCGTTTCTTCACGATAATCTCAGAAACTGCTTAACCGATTTAAATATTTTTTTTGTTTGTATTTTGGCAAACTGCCCTTAAATATTGAGTATTAGTTTTATTTTATTCAGCTTCACGCTTTATCCCTCACACAGCAGGTTAGGCAAAGGGAATCTAGTGTTAAGACACTCCATTCCCCACTTTCTGCCGAATTCTGGAGGCATTGCGTGTTGAGTGGCAGAACTCAACGCCGTGCGAAACCTGTGCGACGAAATAGAAATATAAATTTAAGTAAATATTTCATCTCCTCGAGTAGGGATCGAACCCACAAACAGTCAGTTTCACAATCACACTTCGTGCCGCTGCGCCACGACTGGCCTCAACTGGATTGGACTTTATTTTACTCGGCTCACACAAAATTAAAACCAGATACACGCTTTATCCCGCCTTTAGCAGGGCAACTTAGTGTTAAGATATTGCGTGTAATGTGTAACTGATGTGCGAACTGAAAATATTATTAAACGAAATGAAAATATTATTAAATTATAATTCAATCCTCCAAGTGGGGATCGGACCCACACCAGTCGCGTTACAGCCACAACTTTGTGCCCCTGTGCCGCGACGGCCTTTAACAAAGAAGAGATGAGAAGCGTCGGCGCTCCTTATACGGAAACAGCATATAGGGTAAAATATTTTAAAGAAATTAAGCAATATACATCAACAGTGAAGACGTAGGTTTTTTTGTTCATTTCACGATGATTATTCATATCTATATTTCGTCTGACGCGATTATGCATAGATACCAATAACGTAAACACATACTACTACAAAAATACTACTAAAATCTTTAGAACTTTGAACTTTGCCGCCAATACCTACGACTCGATTTCGGAATGAGGCGTATGCGGCGGTTTCCCTTTGATAGGTTTATGTGTGCGTGCGTCGTTCTCGACAAATTATATTTTATTTTACAACGATAATTTTATTATGTTGTGTTTTGTTTATTTTGTTTGAAAACATAACTTTTTTATTATTGGGTTTTTTATAGAGTAGTTAAAACTGTGGTTTTATTTAAAGTGGTGCTGACAAAAAAACTTTGTATAATTGAGCATATTTAATATTTATAGTATTTTTTTGGTTAATTAATACTAAGTTATTACAACACTTGCGAAGGAAGCATATTTTAGGCAATTTTTAATTCTTATTTTACCTTTTGAAAAACTACCAATATTTTTATAGTTAATAAATTATTTTTTCAAATTAAAAATAATCTATGTTTTACATTATAATGACGGGAAAATATCCAAAATGTTCAAAATTACACTATAATACCAAATAGTATTGACATTGTAGTGTTGATAGTAATTGAAAATAGTTATACTACAGGAGGATACCTTCATATGCACTGTTTAAACCTGTTTTTTATGATATAATGTAGAATAATATATTTTATAGAGGAATTACACATTATTTTTATTCTTTAACTATAACACGTAAATACATTTTTTAGAGGTTACTTTGTACTAAGAT
>JAATLQ010012239.1:790-40814 GCA_013421005.1 Heliconius erato x Heliconius himera
AGAATTGTTGGTTATTTCATCTTGGTTGTTATACACTTAATAAATTGTGGTTTTAGTTTTTTGGGATTTTATTTGATATTGCTTGCAAAACTTATCATATTTAATGTAGAAAGGACTTTAGTTATTTCATATAGTATCTATGTACGCGGGCAAGGAAAACGAGTAAAAAGATTTTTCCCGGGTAAATTAGTAAAATCGATCACTGAAAGTCCAATAAAAATTAGTTCAGTTATTCTGGAAATTAGCTCGGGGAAATAGAAAGACAGACAGGGACAAAATTATTAATAATGTAGCTGGTTTTGTTTAGTTTTTTTATTAATATTTTACTATGGTTACGTTTACTTATATTTTTTTCATTTAAATTAATAAGATATTTTCAAAAACAATTTCCTAAATATATCTATAAGCTTTCGTAAAGTTTAAGCGGGCGAAGCCGCGTCCGGGTCCGCTAGTAATAATATAAAAAAAATATTTTTATTTAAATAAATGTTTTCAAAAAGAGATTTACAGAAAGATGCTGACTTTAAGTAGGGGGAGTCCGGGAGAGCTGAACCCTCTTTTACTGCAACTGGCATAAAATGAAACTATTACATTAAAATCAGACAGCTCATTAAAATATACAAGGTAAAGGTAAATAGGGATATATTTATATAATCAAAGTAACTTTTATCCCATTAATTTGGGCTGTAGCTAACTTTTCTTTTTTTTTTGTAAATGGGTCAAATGTCCCCAACCCATGGGAGATTTGAACATAGTGGTAGGGAGACTTGACCATATGTATTTGTGAAGGGAAAACAGTGACAAATATGTTGTAAATGTTGAATATTTTTATTACAATATGAAAAATACTTTATTGTATAGTGTGTCATAAATGTAGCTGTAATAATAAACAACGTTAAAAATAAAAACTTTCTAATAAAACATTTTGAACAATTTTTCTAAAAAAAAAAAATTTTTACGAAATATAATGCTAGGAAAAACAAATAACACACTAAATAAGCATCTCCGTTAACAATATCAATAGCAATCAGTCTTTAATATTTCTCATTTAAATTAAATTATTTATTAATATATTTGCCCTTTTCGACTTTAAAATAAAGCTATAATAAACATTTTTTTAATAGTTATTCTAATAACACGTAAAGAAATATAAATTAAAATAGACTTGTATAATTCAATATGATGATAACAAACTAAAGATATGAATAATCAGTTTCTAATGTTTGTAATGAATTATTAAAAATGACCAGTTCTCAGTTTTAATCACGGACGTATTTTAAATTTTTAAAAACATCACCTTTTTTTGTTATAATAAAATTGGTAACTTTTGAATAATGAAGGTTTTAGTAGTTTTCTACGAATAAACTCTCGGAATTATTCTTTTCCAGCTGCATTATTTTGTGCTCAACTATCAATTTTTTTTATTGTTTGCCAAAGTATATTCGAAAGCTAATTCCATTGCTTAATAATTCATCTGTGTCAATAAATATTCTACTAAATCTTTTCTTCTGCTATGGTAAAAATATGAGAAGCTTTGTATCTACTCTTATCGTCAAACGCTTATCTACTTATCACCGTATTTTTAATGTATCGGCGTAAAAAAGTTCTGTCGACATCGACATATTACCGTAGATTTTCTTAAAGATTTTACCAGATTTCACTTCTCGAATAGCATCTTCTAATTTTTGTTTGGTGACTTTTCTGCGGTTAGCACCCATCTTTGTATAGAAACGGCAAAGTACCTGAAAGTAATATGAGCATGTGTCCCACACCCATCATGGTTCAAGTCTCCCTTACCTGACCTTCTTCACTTTATTACAAGCTTATCGAAAAATGTGAAATTCTAATATTAAATCACAATACAATCCAAAAACTATATTAATTCAGTAACCTGAATGATTAGAAAATGATTGCATACCTTTAGGTTTCTCGAAGGAATGATAAAATACAAAAATCATCTTTTTTTACTTGAAACCATCAAAAACGTGTTTGTTTCGCTCACTGACAAACCGGCGTAATAGCAGCCAATATGGCGTCGCGTATGTGTCGAGCATTAAATGAACTTATAGTTACTTATAGACGAACGAGATGCCACTAAATTTTAAATGATTTAATCGAAGTGGAGCAAGTCTCCTCCCTGGGCAAGTGTCCCGGACTCCCCCTATGGAAAATTTTATTTTTAAATATTTAAAATACAATCTTTTATCATAAACAAAATCCACACGAGGAAATGTAATTTGATATTATTTCCAAATCTCATAGATTTAGAAATAATGTCTTTATACCAGAAAGCGTGTTAAGTGCAATCCCGTGTAAGCATTCCTTTTTGAACTCGATAAATATTAAAAAGGGTATGACTAGTATCAGGCGATATTTGAAATAGTTATATTTTTGTTTTTTTAATAGTAGTAGTTTCACTTCCCTATTTTTCCAACAAATTCTGGAGACTTCCGCGCTTTGCTTCGACACCAGGAGAAAGAAATGAAATTATTAAATATTTCATTTAGTTCTCGAGTGGGGATCGAACTCACAACCTGTCGCTTTTACAGTGACACCTGCACCACGACTGGTCTGAAACATATTTTTTTATATGTAAACCCTTTATATATTGAGATCAGATAAAAAGATCGAAATAACTTAGGAAATAACACACCAAAATCTTGATTTCTCTCTTCCATTCTAACACAGTAAATATTAGTAAGACTTGACGTCTTACTCATCATTACATACATACTCTTGACGTCTTTATCATCGATCTCACCTTCACCAAGTGTAACATATTTGTTAGAAATCAATAATGGTTGGTTTACCACACCGGACAACTAGCATAAGCCTATACTATATAGGCATAAAGACCTAGACATAAGATGTTTGTATTTAATATCTTCTTCTTCTTCAGCTTCACGCTGTATCCCGCACACAGCAGGGTAGGCAGGGGGAGCCTAGTGCTAAGACGCTTCGTTCCCCTTTCTGCCGAATTCTGGAGGCATTGCGTGTTAAGTGGCAGAACGCCGCACTTTGCCTCGACACCAGAGCGAAGAAAATGGAAATATAAATTTAAGTAAATATTTCATCACCTCGAGTGGGGATCGAACCCACAACCGGTTGTACAATCACACTTTGTGCCCCTGTGCCACGACTGGCCTCATATCTAATGTAAATATTTAATATCTAATGTAAATTTTTCCATATCATAAAATTAGAAGCCTCAATCGTCACACAGCCAGCTCTCCCAATAAACTCACAATAAAAAGCGGTATGGCTCCAGAAATAAAATATTTTTTTTAAAAATTTCTCCGCTAACGAGAGTAGAAATCTAGTATCAAAATATTCCGTTCTTCATTTTTTGCCCGAATTAAGTGAAGTGGCGAAAATCAAAACGCTTCGTTTTTACAAAGCGGGAATAATGTATTGTTTATAAAATACTGTGTAAGATTCTGGTGAAATTTCACATGATTTTTATTTAATAGTTGTATGAAAATTACATTTATTTTAATGAGACCATCGTGGTGCAGGGGCACAAGCTTGTTCCTACAACGCAACGGTAATGGATTCGATCCTCACTCGGTTTGGATTATTATTTTTTATTTTTTCATTTCTTAGCCGTGGTACTCTGGTACTACGGCGAAGAAAGCGAGGCGTTGAATTCCGCCACTTAACACACAATACCTCGAAAATACTGCATTAAGTAGGAACGGAGTGCCTTAACACTAGGTTCCCTCTGCCTACCCTACGATATACGGAATACAGCGTGAAGCTGGAACAAAAACATTTATTCTAAATCAAACAGTTCTTTCTTTATACAACTGTAATGCAACAACCAGTACTATTGTAAATAAAAATAAAAGCAGACCTCGCGATAAAGAAAGTGCATGTTTTATTCAATAATATAATATCAGCATTAAAATTGAGTGCCGTACTTGAGCAATTGGTGAAACTTTATAATTTTGGTATTATTGAGAAATTGGCACAAATGCCTTTATTAAATTAACCATTCTCACTCATCAATCTGAATTCCTTATTGGCGCAGTTTCATTAGCGTGTGAATGTAAACCCAACGACATTGGGTTCGATTCCCATTTGTAAAATGAATAATTATTTATTGATATTTTCATTGCGTGTAGCTAAAAATATATTTAAAAAGACATTTTAAATATATTATTTTCTCTTCTAATATTCAAAAACTCTCAAATAGTTATATATAAATATATATAGACAATTTTTTCTACTAGCATAGCTTTAGCAAATATCATACAGGTACCCTACTTACCATTGATTGTAATTTTTTTTGAACGATCATATGAATGCTTAATGTGACCATTCTTCGTTCGGCTCAAAACAGAACATCTTAGGATCGCTTTCGTTTTTCTAGAAGTGCTTGCTTTCGCTTTTTTAACGTATAATTGACATTTTTATAAATTAATCAAAAATCGAATCGAAAAATGGGACGTCTGGCCACGTTATATATGCTCAATTTTTGTAGATATACCATATGAACAAAATGGAATCAATTTTAATTAAATAAATTGATAACTAAATTTAATTTTCAGCATAAGTATGAATTCAGAGAGTAATAAAACAAAGACCCGCC
The DNA here is from genome assembly GCA_013421005.1 of Heliconius erato x Heliconius himera. Lineage (NCBI taxonomy): Eukaryota > Metazoa > Arthropoda > Insecta > Lepidoptera > Nymphalidae > Heliconius > Heliconius erato x Heliconius himera. The sequence goes on from JAATLQ010012239.1 coordinate 5,382, forward strand.
TCTTATGAATAGATTGTTAACTCATCGTAGCTCTAACTCGATTTTCGAAGCATTTTAATATTGAAATATGGATGTCTCTTGAGGTTCTATTCAAAGCTTTTATTTGAGCTTTATATGATTAGATTTGATTACATACTAATTAAGTAAGGTCATTCATGGCGCAGGAACACAAGTATGTGGCTGTAAAGGCGACAGATTGTGGGTTCGATATCGATATGATATATTTAATATATTCATTTCTTCATTCTGATGTCGAGGCAAAGCATGGCCTCTAGAATTCGGCAGAAACTGGAGGGCGGAGTGTCTTAACGTTAGACTCCTTCTGCCTACCCTGCTACATGCGAGAGACAGCGTGAAACTGAAAAAAATATATAAATAGATACATATTATATACTTAAAATCAAAATTAAATCAGCTTCACGCTGTATCCCGTACACAGCAGGGTAGGCAGAGGGAACCTAGTGTTAAGACACTTCATTCCCTACTTTCCGCCAAGTTCTGCAGGCATTGCGTGTTGAGTGGCGGAACACAACGCCGCGCTTTGCCTTGACACCAGAGCGAAAAAATGAAAATATAAAATGTAAGTATTTTATCTCCTCGAGTGGGGATCGAACCCACAACCAGTCGATTTTATAGGCACACTATGCTCCTACGCCACAACTGGCTTTATATAATTAATTTTTTATATGTCAACTGATCCGTAAATCTGTACGGTACTCACAGAAAATGCTTACAATGTTTTGAGTTATTGTATTGACATATGAATTTCGTATAATATTATTTTTTATTTGCGACACCGACGACTGTCGGGGCCAGAAAGGTCTGCGGAAATCACATTTTGCGAATGACAATAGAAATATAGCTATCTACGTAATATGACATTTTAATATACATAAATAAATTTATCATAAATCATCATCACGCTGTATCATACACACACCAGGGTAGGCAGAGGGAACCTTGTGTTAAGATACTCCGTTCCACACTATCTGCCGAATTCTGGAGGCATTGCGTATTGCGTGGCATATAAATTTAAGTAAATATTACATGTCCTCGAGTAGGGATCGAACCTACAACCAGTCGGTTTTACAGTCACACTTTGTGCCCCTGCGCCACTGCCCTTTACTGGTCTCTAATAAACCTATAAATATAGCCGTATATACCGTATGTATGTTTGAATTTTTACTATTCGGTGAATTCATTTTGATAAAACTTTTAAGTAAATGTTTATATGGCCACGGTGACTGTCTGATGTTGTCTGCATAGACTACGACAGAAATTCCGACATAAATATCAGACATTTATGTGTATACTATTTGCATTTGAACTAATTTTTTTATCAGAGTAGTGTCAGTAAGAGTGTCGTGTTCACACATCGGCTAAAGTGATACCGATTATCGCGTCATAATAAATTTTATAATTAAAGACACCGGTGTTCATATAGAGACACTCGATGTATACACTCAGTATACTCGTGAATAGTGTCGAAGTCTATTCGTACCTTGTGCTTATGTTTTCAAATAAGTTTAAGTTCATCTTAAACTAATTAAAGCCCCATTCTATTCTAATTATTTCCTTATTACAGCCTTAGGACTTTCAATTAACTTACAGCTGTTCAACTTTCTTTTCCGTAAGACTGTGACTTTAGTCATGTTATAAATTATTTAGATTAAAATAAAAAATCAGCTTTACGCTATATCCCGCACACAGCAGAGTAGGCAGAGGGGACCTATTGTTAAGACACTCCGTTCCTTACTTTCCACTAAGTTCTGGAGGCATTGCGTGTTGAGTGGCGGAATTCAAAGCGCGCGGTGCCGCGCTTTGCGTCGACACCAGAGCGAAGAAATAAAAATATAAATGTAAATAAATATTTCTTTTCCCCGAGTGGGGATTGAGCCCACAACCAGTCGATTTTACAGTCACACTTTGTGCCCCTGCGCCACGACTGGCCTCTTAGATTTTTAAATTAGATTAAAATAAATCACCTAAACACAAATTGAGCATTGAACTTTAATTTAAGTCAACATCAATCGTCAATTATTTCTGAAAGTATAATATATAATCACGTTATTAAAATTTAAAATTTTAAAGTCAAATTTCAAAGATATTTATTGTTACATATAGATCAACATATAGCGTGGTAGATGTTAGATTTTCAGAGGTTCGATCTATACATAGTTTAAAATTTTTATCATTAATGAAGTGAAAATATAAATTTATATTATTTTATTTCCTTGAGTCAGGCCAGTCGTGGTGTAGAGGCACAAAATGTGGCTGTAAAATGGACTGATTGTGGGTTCGATCCCCACTCGAAGAGATGAAATATTTATTTAAATATATTTCCATTTCTTCGCTCTGGAGTCGAGGCAAAGTGCGACATTGAGCTCCGCCACTTAACACGCAATGCCTCCAGAATTCGGCGAAAAATGGGGAAATGAGTGTCTCAACATTAAGTTCCCTCTGCCTTCCCTGCTACGTGCGGGATACAGCGTGAAGATGATTATTATTATTTCCTCGATTATGGATCGAACCCACAACCAGTCGCGTTTCCAGTCACACATTTGTGCCCCAGCACCACGACTGGCCTCTATAGCAATAAGTAGTAATTAGTGTTCTAGTTTCAGTTCATAACTACATAATATTCTGCTTGTTTTCATTTTATCAACAAACCCAACAAATTTTCCAATGTCCAACTTCCCGAATTTGACCTTTCGTATAAGAGGATTAGAGTGGACTCATTGCAAAGTTTGAGTATTCCTGAAGGGGAACTTGTCGACGAGAACAGCTGACATGCTTTTTTTCTAACAATCTCTTTACACAATTCACTAGGGAGGCTTTCGAAATAAAAGACAACAGTTTTATATATAAAAACATTGATTTAAAAATGTGACTCACTGTAAATAAAATTAAAATATTTTAGTTTTTTTCCGTAGCGGGGTAGGCAAAGGTAACCTAGTGTTAATACACTCCGCTCCCCACGTTCCACCGAATTTTTGAGACATTATGTGTTGAGTGGCGAAAGTCAGCGCTGCGCTTTGTCTCATCACCAGAAGGAAAAATAGAAAATATTAAATTTCCTCGAGTGGAAATCGAACCCACAACCGTTTGCTTTTACTGTCGCACGCTTGTACCCCTGCGCCATGCCTGGCCTCAATATATATCTTATATTTTCGAGCAACTAATTTCAACTACAATAAAAATATAATATAACAATAGTGGAAAATGTTAATATTAACGTTCGCTAACTGCTGCGTTCTTAAGATGTTTTTATCTAGAATCTAGATATTAAAAATGCCTTATACCTCCGTACTACGGTCTAAGAATACGATATTAATGTCTATATAGATTTGACGATTTAAAAAAAATATATTTATATGATCAACAATTTGCTATCTATAAGGTTTATTATAGAAAAAAAAATACGCATTGACTATTCGACTTTGTTTCCAGATTATAAATTATGAATATTAATTATTAGATTTAATGCTTTTACTTTTAAACTTAGGCCAAAACAAATAATTCTAATGGAAAATGGAGAACGAAGTGTCTTAAAGCTAGGTTCTTGCTAACTGTCCGTACTGTACCAGTACGGTCGGCGGTTCCTGGGCGCCCCCGAGTTGGTCTTTCTGTACTTTTTCGCATTGTTCACTCGAAAATAAAATAACCAAAAAGAATATAACTAAAATCTTAAAATCAAATCTGAGCCATATCGTTTCTTTTTATTAATCCACAAATAAAAATAATAATACAATTTGTCATTTTTAAGGCATTTACGTAGTACATTGACAGCTCTGTAATTGTAAAAATTAATGAACGCGATGAAAGTATTCTACCCCTTGAAACAAATAAAAAAAAAATAGATAATTAAATACGCTTCATTCTGTATCCCACACACAGCAGGATAGGCAAAAGGAACCCCTAGTGCTAAGACACTCCGTTCCCCATTTTCCGAATTCAACACCGCGCTTTGCCTCGACCCTAGAGCGAAAAAATGAAAATTATTAAATATTTCATTTCCGAGTGGAGATCAAACCCACACTGCCACGACTGGCCTCGCGCTTCATAATAAGCTATACGTAAAATGTTTATTTATATCACTATTACACGTGAGAATTTTGAAATTTAATATCTCATCCCATTAAAACATACCTATTCTATATAAAATATAAATTCCATAGTAATATATGTATGGCATTTACCCGAAAATTCAAGCTTATTACAATTTATCTCGCCATTGTCGTTGACAGTTCCTTGCCGACGTTCGTTGTGTTTGCTTCCATTTCTCTACGTCACGGAGAATTATTAAATGTAGGAAAGTATATGTGTATGTATAAATAACATAGATACTTCCATTTATATTTATAGAGGACAGTCGTGGCGCAGGGGGACAAGTGTGTGACTGTAAACGCGACTGGTTGTGGGTTCGATCCCCACTCGAGGAAATGAAATATTTATTTAAATTGATATTTTCATTTCTTCGCTCTGGTGTCCCTCCAGAATTCGGTGGAGAATTGGGAATGGGGTGTATTAACACTAGGTTCCCTCTACCTACCTTGCTGTGTACGGGATACAGCGTGAAGGTGATTTATTTATTTCCTTATTTTAATAATATATACCGTACAAGACTTTCACTTAACATAGGGATTTAAGGCATCACCATATTTCCCGATAGTTTAATGGAAGACTTAGTGGATTAGCATATTAGACTTAAGAGATTATCAGGATGAGTTGGATAAGACAAGCGATTCATTTGGTTCGATTTGGTTTTGCTTGTTCATTATTGACTTACATTAAAACCTGTTTTGTTATCTTTAAGCAATAAGGAAAAATTTCAGCTTCTCATATTATGTAAACCAAAGTAACTAAGATATTTTATTTAGTTTCATGCTGTAAGCGGCACATAGCAGGGTAGATAGAATGAATCTGGGAACCCAGTTTTAACACACTCCGTTCCCCATTAAGACACTTGTGTTCCGTATTTTAAGTGGCGGAACTCACCGCCACGCTCTCCTCGTTACCAGAGCGAGGAAATAAGAATATTAAATATTTCATTTCCCCGAGTGGGAATCGAAATAATGATTGGCGCTTACAATCATATGGTTTTGTGTTCTATATGTTCGCATACGATATAAGTTATCAAATATATTAAAGAACTAGCAACCCGCTCATATACAGACAGCGATCAGTTACAATTTTATTATGAATAAATATTAAAATTTGCCCAGATTTTCCCAGATAGATAAGTTTTGTAGCTTCTAATTGAGACTTATTAAAATTTACTCGCATATGTGATATTTGTACCTACAAATTACTAACTAAAGTAAACTTAATTACAAGGAAAGGTCGCACTCCGGCTATAAAGATATAATGATAATCATGATATAACCTTGTGCTTACACCTGGGAAGCACCCTGGAAGGGGAGGCAAAGGGATTCTTGGAACCTAAGACACTTCTTCCCACTTTCCGCTGAGTTCTCGAGGCATTGCGTGTTGAGAGGTGCAATAGATGATGATGCAACAGATTTCTTTTAGTTATTGTTAAGTAAAATATACTTAAATCGGAGGTTTGACTAACAACAGCAGCACAAACTATCGACAAATGATATTATTATACATTATACAATTAAATTATTATTATTTTATTATATAACATAAAAAATTAAACAAGGCCCCATTTCAACTAGGCGACATTCTCAGTCCCTGACCTAGATTTTGGTCTTTTGCTATAAATCAATTTCAAGCACCTAGGAACCCTAAGGGTCATCTTGTTATGCTTTATAGGTCACGAAATTAGCATCCCAAATACATTTAAGCCCGCTAATTAAAATTATTTCAATACTATTATTTAGTTGGACTTTAAGATATTAAGATTTTTGTTTTCAGCTTCACGCTGTATCCCACATGCAACAAGCCTAGGGAGCCTAAATAGTTAAGACACACCCCTTCCCGTTTGCCGTTGAGTTGTGGAGGGATTGCATGTTGAATGGAGGAACTCAACGCCGCGAATTTGCCTTGATACTAGAGCGAAGACATGAAAATATTAAACATTTAATTTGTTCCTCGATTGGAAATTGAACCCACAACCTCTCATTTTTACAGTCACATACTTGTGCCTTTGCGCCACGACTGGCCTAGATGTTAATAAATTATTTTACTTTATAACACATGCACGTAAACTCTAAAAAAAAAATTTAAACAAAACCAACTTCAAAACTGTACCTACATGCATAAACTTAAATAAAAACTAAACTGTAGAAAATAATATTTTAAAAAGTTTGAAATAAAGAAATTAAAAAAAATAATAAGTAAAATTATTATTAATTATATAAGTACTTATGTATGTATTTACTATTTAAAATGAGTAAATTTCTATCAATTTAATTATTTTTTTAGCTAAAATACTTACTACGAAAAAACATTAAAAAATTTAACAAAGCGGGATTTGGACCTGTGACTCTTGGAAACCTTAAATTTTATTTAATAAATTAAAAATCGGAGCAGCGCGAGTCGATCTCGCCCACCGTACAAAAATTGCAAGTCTCGAGTTTTTTTTGAAATTCAAGCTTATCTTAGCCAGAGCCCTTTCATCCGATACGTCGTTTGAACTAGGGCTTTTAAGGCTTTTATTTTTTAAGGATTTAATCATAAATGTAAAGTTTTCAGATTTTCTCCTGAACTAGTACTACCGGTAGATGCTGGCTGCCAAATTTCAATATTCTAAGTCAACCGGTACCCTGTTAATTTTGATTCCCTTCTTACTGTCGTTTGCGATATAAACGGCCATATATTTATTTAAATAAATGTACGATTTTTGCAGGAAATCAAGGGACCGTAGATCTGAGTATATAGTTTGAATTTGAATCTCTAAGCGTTCCTGAAATAGATCTAGACAGACAGATAGACAGACAGACGAGCAGACGGACAGACGGACGGACGGACAGACGGACGGACGGACGGACGAATGTACGGACGGACGGACTGACAACAAAGTGATCTTATAAGGGTTCCTTTTTTCCTTAGAAAGTACGTGAACGGAAAATTTTAATGAATAGATATATCTCTCTATAATGAGTTATACAGTAATTAATAAAAGTACTAAATGAGTACAGGTATAAACATTCCTTAAAAACATATAAGAAACACTACAATATTGTGTAAAGGCTTTTTTATAAAATATTGAATCTTTCAAAGCTTTGATCGAGCGAATCTGAAATATTTCCTTTCAATTATGTTTGAAACGGCAGCTTCGATCTTTATATAAGGGTTCTTGCTTGAGTTGTAAATAAGATTTTGGTTGAGGTACTCGCATTATATTACATAAAGGCGTTGGGAAATTACAAATAAATCAGCTTCACGCTATATTCCACATAAAGCAGCGTATGCAGAGGAAACCTAATGTTAAGACACTTTATTTTTCACTCTCCGCCGATTATTTTCGAGGCAATTCGTGTTAAGTGGCGGAACTCAATGCTGGGCTTTTTTGCTTTGTTGCCAGAGCCAAGAAATGAAAATATTAATAAATATGAATTCATTCCACGAGTGGGGATCGAACCCACAGCCGTCACTGCGCCCCGGCCGCCTCATTATAGGCATTACTAGAGAGCGCGCGCGGCTTCGCTCGCTTATTAGGAGTGAATTCTAAAAAAACCACGAAACACGTGTTCAATAAAATATTTTTAAAGTCTGAATTTAAATTTTTATAAAAATCGGTGGCAATTTAAAGATTCTTCCATATAAACTTTCAACCCCTTATTTGAACCCTTAGGGGGTGAATTCTTAAAAACTATGAAACACGTCTTCAATGAAATATTTTTAAGAGTCTGAATTTCAAATATTATAAAAATCGGTACAGATTAATATTTTTTTTCCATACAAACTTTCAATTCCTATTTCTTCCCTTTAGGATTAACATTTTTCAAATAGTGGATGTCCAGAATATGAAAATAAACATCTGCCCAAATTTCATGTTTCTACTATCGGCGGTTACGGCTCTGCGTGCGTCTTACCTCAATCAGTCAGCACAAATCCTTTTATATATATACAAGTCCTTTTATATATATATAGATTATAGATACTTTACGTTTATGTTTACCAAACTTGGCTTTAGTGTTTAGTACATGAGTTTGAATCACATGAAATTATTATCATATTAATAGGGTAAACAGGTAAAAGAATGTAACACGTTCACAGCGTGACCTATTTTTGAGAATTTTCAGCTGGTGTGGGATGTTTTCGGCCTCAAATAACGCGCGCCAGCGTGGAAGTCTATATGAGGCCCATTGCGACCTCAAGCCGCACTGAACGTGTTAAGATATTAAAATTTCTCTCGTGATATATAGAGGAAAAAACTGTGACTTGGTTTAGATACCAATAGATAGGAATTACTTGAAGGGTTTTAACGTCTTAAGACAAAATGCATAAGTATATTTCACAATTTAATGAAATGCGATTTTCTTTTGCTTTACATTCTTTTCTTTTGATCTTCAATTAACAAATGATAGCCATACAACAAAACGTAATCTAAACGAAACGTATGAACAGCAGATTAAAAATACAATTGAAAAATTATTTGACATAAGAAAATAAAATTAAACGTGGGTCCCGGCTTATAACCTTTTATTTTTATTTATTTTGACAACATTTAAATTAATATTATCAATATCAGTCGTGGCGCAGGGTGTGACTGTAACACAAAGTGTGACTGTAAAATCGACTGGTTGTGGGTGCGATCCCCACTGGAAGAAATAAAACATTTATTAACATTTATGTTTTCATTTCTTCGCTCTGGTATCAAGGCAGAGCGCGGCGTTGAGTACCGCCACTCAACACGCAACGCCTCCAGAACTCGGCGGAAAATGGGATACAGAGTGTCTTAACACTAGGTTACCTATATATGCGGGATACAGCGTGAAGCTGAAAAAAAATATTTCATTTTCTCGAGTGGAGATCAAACCCATAACCAGTCGCGTTTACGTTTACACTTTGTGCTCCTACGCCACGACAGAACATTAAAATGAATAATATACAATATATCATAATGTATCATTTTATGATTACATTCGAGACAGGCATACCTATAAATAACCGACTAAACATGCTTACCGTTACTGCATGCCTGCGACTTTTTGGGGGTATCTCGTATATGGGCGAACAGGCCATTCATAAATTACCGAATCCGTGGGAAAATTGTTAACTCTATTTTTCATATTTATTTCTAAAAGAAATATTTTGTTTCTGAGGCTGTAAGTTCTTTAAAGACTGATCTATTATTGAAATAAAATTACAGCTATACTTTAGTATTTTTTTCATACCACAGAAAAAATCAAAGAACCATCCTTCTTTCGCTATCGTGAATACTATTAATCATTCTGACGCGAAATTACCAATAGAGGGAAACAAAGAGAAACTAGAAATTTGGGAGTCGGCGCTTAGCAAAGTTCCGTTTCTAAATGTGGTGTTAGATACATTTACTTGGTCGATTAATATCTTATTTGATCGTATTTTATATCTTATTCAAAAATGTGTTTCTAATAAAATTAAGTAACAAATTTTTGATAATTTACTTTTAAATAAATTTCATATGAAAATTTTATATTTTTTTAATATTTTATAATATTTTTACATTTTTTTTCTGTGCAGTGCACCAAAATTACATTGGAGTGGACGGAGCAAGGGAACCATATCTTCTCAGCGTGGTACAAGAGAGTGCAGGACTTTTACGAGCTATTCTCTTTAATAAAATGGTAAGGGATTCCCTATACCCTAATCTTTCTTTTCCCGTTGTGTCACATACAGATTTTACTCTACGCGAATCATACAGAATATTTGATTATAAAAATACATAATGTAAAGTGAAAACAGCTAGTGTTTTTTTAGCTTTACTCTGTATCCCGCACATAATAGAGTAGGCAGAGGGAACCTGGGAACCTAGTGTTAAGACACTTGATTTAGATGCTTCTGTTCCCTACTCTCCGCCGTGTTCCGGAAGCAATAGACTCAACAGAGTAACGGAAGACAACCTATCGCAATTTGCAGTCACAGGCTTGTTCCCTGCGCCACGACTGGCTTCAAATCAAGTGTTTTTTTTATTTAATTTTTACTTTGAAGAGAAGTTTTTTAATTCCTGATTATATCAACTTTGCGAACCATATTTGCGAAATATATTTATATAAAATTTCAGACATAAACATTTTAAAATATATGATTTTATAAAATATTTTAATGATTTTTATGAGCACGTTATGCATATACAAAAACTTCTTAAATTAATGAAAAATTACACAATGAACTCATAAACAATTACATTTACAGAGATTTTTATATCATTATTTATTCTTCATCTATTTTATGATAGTGATGCTACAATAAAACCAAATAATCTAAAAAAATACTTTATAATTAAACATTCTAATAAGAACACTTTTTAAATATATATATAATTTATAATAAACTCCTTAACCCTTCAAAAATACCCATCATTGTCACGTCATTAACGCCTACATCGCTGTAACACCCATACAGATTAAAAATATAATCTTTTCTCAATGAATTATTTTTGTCGAGCAAAAAATAGAGCTAAGGTAGTTCTAAATATATTGTGTATTTTATCAAGATTTATTTTTAGGCTTAATAAAAAATATTCATAAAATAAAAAGATATATGTATATTTATATTGAAATATTCTATAATATGCATATGGCAATACCTAATTTAAGTTAATAATTTTTTATTGATCATATTGGACTACATTTTACGCTCTGTCGCGAGTCATAATTCAATTAATTGTGCAATTAATTATGCATCAAAATATATATTTATTTAAAACTGTAATCAAAGTGACTAAAAAAATAAGTTACAGAGATTTAAAAATTAGCTTCACGTTTTTCCCCTGAATACCAATATATACTTCTTTTTCAGCTTCACGCTGTATCACACGTATAGCAGGGTAGGTAGAGTTACCTAGACTCCATCCCCCACTTTCCGCCGAATTTTCGAGATATTGCCTGTTGGGTGGCGGAACTCAAGGACAGGCTTTTTGCCTTGGTACAAGAGCGAAGAAATAAAAATATTAATATAATAATCCGTTCTCCCGAATGGGAATCGAACCTACAACCGTTACGTTACACGCTTGGCCTAAATTGAGGCCCGATATATAATATATAATATATTAGGCCCAATATATAATAAGCCTGATACTTAACTAATTTAATATATAGAATAACAATCTTTTTTTCTTTAAATATTGTAAAACTTTTCTATAAACATCATTTTAATCCCATAACAAATATCACTCACATTACTTGATTACTTTTCAGTCTGAATAAAAATATTGCCGAATACATCGCTCTACTTTACACTTGGGATCTCCGTATTCGTTGTTAGGAAATGGAAAATGATATTCGGACTAAAAATAAATACATGTTCTTGTTAAATGTAGCACGTATTTATTTGTATTAGTGTTTAGTCTCCCGGGATTTTCCAGGGTAGCCACAAATCCAGATAAATTTGAAATCCATAACTGTAAAATAAAAAAAAAACAGCTTCACGCTGTATCCGGCATACAGCAGGGTAGAGAGAATGGGAACCTAGTGTTAAGATACTCCGTTCCCCACTTTCAGTCGAATTTTACGAGACACTGCGTGTTGAGTGGCGGAACTCAACACCGGGCTTTTACCTTATTGAAATAGAGAGTAGGGATCGAAACCACAATCTCGCGTTACAGTCACACTTTTGTGCCCCTGCGCCACGACAGCCTATATCCGATGCATAACTCCAATTAGTCGATTTTCCTTAATTTAAATACTACTTGCTAAATAATAAGAATCTAACCATAAACGTAGAAGTTGCCCCAAAAGAATTCAAATTTACAAGTACGGCCTTTTCAAATATTTTTCATACGTACCTATACAAATATATTTCTTCCATCAATTAATTAGACATATTATAAAGTTAAATGATATAATATAACAAAATATATTTATTTTATATAGGGGGCTCATAAAATATACCTGCCAGCGAGTGCGTGGAGTGGTGGTGGTGGACAAGCTCCAACGAGGCCTACACTGAAACAGATACTAGCCCAGTTCACTTCCATCGACAGGATCGACAAAATGCCAAGAGAGGTAAGAAGATCTAAAGATAGTTAGTTTCAATATTATTATTTAGTTGCAAAAAATAACCGATAAATTTAATATTAATAACCGATTAATTAAATAATTTAATTTTATGAGAAAACCAAAACGCTCAAACAAATACGTCTTTAATACGTATCAATATTGAAAATCCATATTAAAACTAAAAAATATAAAATATTATATTTTTTAGTATTAAAAATACTAATAATGTAAAAAATTATGATTACACGTTCTTCCTCGAAAATCCAATAGTTTTACTTTTACAGCAGATTTAGTAATGACGAAATATGAAATTTAACATCTTCTCGACTATGTGTCGCTATAGTAATTGTAACAACCATGTCACAATTACTATAGCGCCAGATGGTTCGTTGTGTCTATTTGCAGCAGCATTGCCAGATAGTATCTCGGTGAAAAGCGGGATTTTTAAACATTTTTTTTTGTCAAAAGCGGGACAAAAAATAGAAAATATCATTTTAATTTCAAAACATCATTAATCGATATTGTTTATGTCCTACTATGTAAGGCAGTTGTCTTCAGAGTACACATAACTTACGACGTTTGTATTATATTTCTATGAAATTGTTAGTAAATAAAAAAAACTTAAAGGAAAAAAATCTAGTAGTCAAAATATCAAGTATGTGGAATAATCCATGGAAAGCGGAACTAGGCCTATCCCGATCGAGACATTTAATTTTTGGGCTAAAAATCGGGACGTCCCGCGAAAATCGGGACGTCTGGCAATGCTGATTGGCAGTAAATTTTCGTAATATTTACTAGTAATACATGAATAAATATTTATATATATAAATACCCTTGTGTTTCTCCAAATTATTTATTATTATTTTGAAGATGAAGATTAATATTAAATTTTATGTTGGTAATGTATGGTTATGTAAATTAAAACACGATTTAAACAGAGAACAAATCTATAGAAATATTTACTTAATGTGAATTTAAATTGCGTATAATTCGAATGAACATTATATCTGAATATTTATTGAGAGTCGAAAATTGAACGTAGAAAAATATAATTTAAATAACATTAAATGTTTCTTTTAACTTCAAAACTTTTTGTTATATTGTAAAAGTAAATTATAAAAGTTACTACTACGAAAAGGTACTACGCGTGTGTGACTGTAAACGAGACAATTGCGAGTTCGATTCTCCCTAGGGTGAATAAATTATTGTTTATTAAAATTTTCATTTCTTCGCGCTGGTACAAAGACAGAGCGCGGCGTCGAGTTCCGCCACTTAGCACGCACTACTTCAAAAATTCTCTAAAAGTGGTGATCGAAGTGTCTTAACCTATATTACCTACTCTGCTATATGCTAAAATGACACAATAATACGCTTCCAATACGGAAGAGTCGCTGCGAGGCACGCGCTTCTCTTCTCGAAGACGTGTCATGTACGTCGTAGCACGTCGTAGACTTTCAAATAGTATTCATGCACATTCTTCATATCAATGCAATGCATAAGTATGTATCTACTATCTACATTTTATACAAAATAAAATGATATTTATTATGTATAATATTGAGGCCAGTCTTGGCGCACAGGCACAAAGTGTGATTGCAAAATCGACTGGTTGTGGCTTCGATCCCCACTCGAGGAAAAGTAAAAAAAAAAATTATTTAAATTTATATTTCCATTTCTTTGCTCTGGTGTCGAGGCAAAGCGCGGCGTAGAGTTTCGCCACTCAACACGCAATGCCTTCAGATTTTGGCGGAAAGTGGGGAATGAAGTGTCTTAACACTAGGTCCCTTCTGCCTACAGCAGGGTGCTGTGTGCGGGATACAGCGTGAAGCTGATTTTTTATGTATAATACACTTTTTGTTTAACAATTTATTTTTATTTTGGAATATATACATACATAGATACATATGTATATTATGTACATTATGTAAATAAATATTTATTAGAAACCATTATATGAAAATAAAAATTTAAGAAAACGAAGTTTAATATAAAGGTATAATAGTTCCTTTTCAAATTCAAAATTTAGTAGCTTTAAGTAATTTATCATTTAAATCCCTGTCAAAAACAGTGCCAACTTACAAAGTTGGCAGTGTCTCTTGCACTGCATAGCACGTAAAGCTTACTCTCCTTTACCTGATAAAATTTGAGATGAAACTCACATCGTACATTGTAAATGTATAGAAAAATGTGCCTATAATATATTCTGTCTTCATTTAATAATAAGCGACTATAATAAAAATGGGTAATTCCCACAATAAAAATATTTTGTTAACAAAAAATAAACGGAATTTAAACAGTAAACTATGCAAATTTTAAACTTTTATGATTTTCTCATGGATGGCATTGTTAAAAATGGACTAAATTAAAATGAGACTTTCAAATTAAAAAGAATCATCAAAATCACTTCACCCCGTCGAAAGTTCTCAAGTAACAAATATAAAAATCAAAATGAGCATCTTCTCCTTTCTCAGAAGTCATTTAAAAATAAGAAAAGAGGTTAAACTTTAGAATACACATTATCTAAAAACATTTTTTTCACTGCACTGCTAGTGCTATGTTCTATTAAAAGCTATAGCGCCATAGATTTCTCGGATAAAAGAAATCGATCAATGTTATAGTTACGTCTAGAATTTCAACACGAATAGCTTGGAAATGTTGAAATACCGTACTTTAAACACGTATTGTAAGTTATTGAAAAATAGGAAAATAATTTAATAAACTATTAAAACTACTCCACGAATGCATTTGATAGTCAATGTAATTAACATTAGTCGCAATAATGAAAAAATATATGAAAATTTGAAGCCAGTCGTGGCGCAGGACACAAGCGTATTACTGTAAGTTCGACAGGTTGTGGGTTCGGTTCCCATCTCTTCAATTCAATCAGATGTCGACACAAAAGCGCGGCGTTGAGTTTCGGCACTCAACACGCAATGCCTCCAAATGCCCCAGAAAGTAGGGAGCGGAGTGTCTTAACAGTAGGCTCCCCCTGCTTTCCCTGCATTTCCCTCGTACATGCGGAAAATAGGTGAAGCTGAAACTTAATATATTAATATATATTTTTAATATATATTAATATTTTAATATATATTAATATACCGTGGGTAAAAAAAGTATTTGCACACTTAATTTTTTTGAAGTTACATGTACAAAATAACAGAATGATTTTTGTTAATTATTGCATTTAATAGCTTAATCTATATATATTTTGAATCGATTAATAAAAATCATTAGAAAACAGAAGAAAAAAAATTGAGATGATAAGAACACATATTTTAAAGTCAAATAAGTTTGCACACCAACTATTACCTTGATACAATGTTTTTCCCGCCAAATTTTGACACTTTACGTAAAATATCAACATCGTTCCAATACACACGAACATAGGGAGATGTGTCCTATTATCGAGACTTTTGTTTAGTGTTCAGATTTTTTTTAAAACAAACATGGCGAAAAATTTAGAATTATTATTATCGACGCATGAAGAAATTATTTCACTCGTAATAAAAATCGAAGTTATCGCCAAATCGGAGCAGATTTAAAGTTAAATTACTCGACAGTGCGCTATATTATAAAAAAGCGAGAAGAAAAGGAAAGTGTTGTAAATGAAGCAAGGTCCGGTCGTCCAAAGAAGCTAAGTATATGAGATAGGCGGCAAATTGTACAAAATAAACCATTTACAAGCGCTCCAAGTCAAACAAATGACATTGCTTTAAATTGTCTGTGCCCAAACTGTAAGAAACGCATAATGTTGGTCTTCACGGCAGAACAGTAAGGAAAAACCTTTCATAAGTGAGGCCAAGAGAGAAAAAAGACTAACATACGCGAAAGAATATGTGAATAGGCCTATAGAATTTTGGAAAAATATTATTTTTCTGACGAAAGTAAGTTTAATCTTTTTGGATCAGACGCACAAAGATTTGTGTGGCGCTGATACTAACTGTAGGCAAAACATGTGCATAGTACGGTCAAACACGGCGGTGGCCATGTGACGGTTTGTGGTTGCATGGCAGCAAATGGTGTTGGAAACTTGGCTTTTGTCGAAGGAACAATGACAGCAGTAGATTATGTTAAAGTGTTGCGCAATAATTTACTTTGCAGCGCATCAAAATTAGGCATAAGTGAGACATATTACTTTCAGCAGGACAATGATCTTAAGTATACACAAATATGAAAATTAAGGAATGGTTGCTGTACAATGTCTGTAGAATACTAAAAACTCCGCTACAATCGCCAGACATCAACCTACATGTATGGCATCTGCTGGATTTATATGTGCAGAAAATGAAAATTTTAAATAAAAATTATTTAAAGCATACTTTTGTGAAAAATAGGTCCAAATCTCGATTCAAACAACATCCAAATTGTAAGCTGTCATTGATGCTCATGGCTAACATACAAAATATTAATTGCCTTTTCTTTTATTTATTGTAGAAATTTTTACAAAATACGTACAAGAAGGTCGGTGTGCAAATACCTATTTGGCTTTAAAGTATGTATTTCTATCATATCCTTTACATTTCTATTTTCTAAGGAATTTTATTAACCGATTCGAAATATATATAGCATAAGCTATTAAATACAATAATTAACTGAAACCATTCTCTTTTTCTGTAGGAGTAACTTCAAAAAAGTTAGGTGTGCAAATACTTTTTTTACCCATTGAGATTTAGACAAATAGTTGAGAATATTTACATATATATTATACATATAACACCTTCTTTATTATATTAGTTTTTTATATGTACATATATGACTAAAATGACATAAAATAACTTATCTTAATGCCGTTTACCCAACTAACAATATTTTGCCCATACATATTTGTAAAATAATTCTACGGCCAACACTTATACAATATTAATTCGAGCATGATTCAACCATTAGATATGAATCGTATCAACTGACAAATTAAGGCTAAGACAATTTTATGTCTTTTTTTATTATTTATATGTAGTTATGCTTCACGCTGTATCCCGCACACAGCAAGGTAGGCAGAGGGAACCAAGTATTGAGACACTCCGTTCCCCACTTTCCCATTGCAAGCATTGCGTACTGAGTGGCAGAACTCAACGCGGAGCTTTTTCCTGGGTGCTAGAGCGATGTAGTAGTATGAAATGAAGTTATGCATTTATATATATAATATTTTTTTAGATTACGTGTCCAGAATTACAAAAAGATGTTTTGCTGCTTGAAGAACAAGAGGGCTCCGTGAATTTCAAAATAGGTGTTATGATAATGAAGCCTGGTCAGAAGACGGATGACGAAATGCTCTCAAACGGTAAAAAAAATGTATATAATATTCTGCTGATATGAAAAGCTTATATTTTCTGGCCTTTTTACCTGCTGTTCTTTTAATATTTTGTGCACAGACGAAAAATACTTCATATTATAACTATATATATAATTTATATATATTATGAATTTTATCCTTTATTTCCAATTAAAAAATAGCCTAATAGCTTCAAAATAAAAGAAAAACAAATATTATATGATAAAAAAAATTACTGTTTTTGATTATATTTTATTATGGTACCATTCCAAATTTAATCAAGCGTTTTTAAAGTATTAGTGCAAAAAAACAACAGACGGTTACAGCTTTTCCAATTTGTAATACCGAGAAGTAAATAACCCTTATGAAACCATAAAATAATATTTCACGAAATTAGACATGGCAGACGAATTACCTGCCAAAGATTGATGAAACCACAAAATTATATTAACCTCTTAACTCAATTTATAAACTTTTTAGATAAGGCCAGGATAAGGCTAGTCGTGGCGCAGCGGCACGAAGTGTGACTGTAAAACCGACTAGTTGTGGGTTCGATCTCCACTCGAGGAGATGAAATATTTACTTAAATGTATATTTCTATTTCTTCGCTCTGGTGTCGAGGTTAAGCGCGGCGTTGAGTTCTGCCATTCAACACGCAATGCCTCCAGAATTCGGCAGAAAGTGGGGAACGGAGTGTCTTAACACTAGGTTCCGTCTGCCTACCCTGCTGTGTGCGGGATACAGCGTGAAGCTGATTTATTTTGATTTTATAAATTAAATAAAACTTTGTGTTCCAGAGAAAGGCAACGAGAAATGGGAACGATTTATTTCACTTTTAGGTGATAAGATTCGTTTAAGAGGATGGAACCGATTCCGTGGAGGCCTGGACGTGAAAGGTAAAGCTTTCGAAACTAAATATTAGTCCAATATCGAACGAACGCGGTTTTGATTGTTGATTTTATATTGTAGGTATTCTATACATTTTGTAGGATTTGACAAATATTTATACAATTTATCCTATTTCTCCAGTACGTTTATTCGTTTTTTTTGTTATATTAGATTTTTATTGAAATTGTCAATAAAAAGTTATTGGATCGCGTCACCTAACATCTATAATTTAAAGATAAATAAAAATGCTTTTAATTTTGAGTTGAAGAGTTAGTTATAAGCTTCAATTATTAAAAAGAATAATAAATTATGAATTTAAAAAATAAATTTTATTCAAACATTTGTACCTTCTTCTTTATTAGTAGAATTATTGTGTATTTTAGAAAGAAAATTTTATTACTAAGTTATGCAAATTTTTAGGTGACATGACTGGCAGCCATTCAATATACACTATGCATCAAGGGCACGAGATCATGTTCCACGTGTCTACCATGCTGCCATTTTCAAAGGACAACAAGCAACAGGTCTGATTAGATCAGAATAAATTATATTTTTCAGCTTCACACTGTATCCCACAGCAGAGTAGGCAGAGGGAAACTAGTGTTAGGACACTCCACTCCTCACGTTCCACCGAATTTTTCGAGCCATTGTGTGTTAAGTAGCGAAACTCAACGCCGGGCCAGCCAGTTGATGCCAGAGCGTAGAAATGAAAATAATAATTAAGTCACGGAATAGAGATCGAACCTACTGCCCCTCCGCCAGGTTGGACTAAAAATCTTCCTATTAAATTATATATATTATAGTTTATTAAAATTTACGTTTACTTCTATGGCAACAAATATGTAAGGCGCATCCTAAAATAATTTCGTATATATATTAGATTTTTCTATTTTATTTAATTCTTAGTTTCATCAATCCCGTAAAGATAAATCGTTAACTCTAGATTAATTAAAAACTCAACACGATTATAGCTTTAAAACATTTCTTTGACATTATCCGTTGTCATTTTTTTTTGTCTTTTTGGATCAGGAAACATATAATACAATCGAAATAATTGTAGATTTTTTAAACCTAAATATTTTACTTTATTGTTTTTTTTAGTATCACGCTGTATCCCGCACATAGCAGTGTAGGCATAGCCTAGAGTACTTAGTATTAAGACACATCTGTTCCCCACCGAAATCTGGAGACATTGCGTGTTGAGTGGCGAAAATTATGTTACTATCAATATATTACTCTATAAGAATTTATTAAAGTTATCTATTAAAATATTTATTTAAATTGTGTCCTTACTAGTAAAAAAATTCTCAACATTTTAACAAATGGAACAAGGAAAAGAATAAAAGTCTAAAAGAACCAGTAAGTAATGTTGACAAAGATCTCTTAAAGAACAGGCCTTAAGACCGTCGAGGTGCTTAAGAAAATTTTATATCATCCAGGATAGACTATTCACCGCTTACTTGATGCTTTTAACTTGCCTCATTCTGGATGTTTGTGGAAATACTAAACAGATCACTTGACGGTTTTTGTGTTACAAGTGCTACTTCCGATTTTTATTTCTTTTTAGCCTGTGCTTATTTATAAAAAAATAATAATTAAATCACGCTGTATCCCGTACAAAGCAGGGAAGGCAGATGGAATCAGTGTTAAGATACTCCGTTCCCCACTTCGCGCTGAGTTCTGGAGGCATTGCATGTTGAGTGGGGGAACTCAACGCCGCGCTTTGCCTCGACACCAGAGCGAAGAAATGAAAATATAAATGTAAATAAATATTTCATTTCCTCGAGTGGGGATCGAACCCACAACCAGTCGATTTCAGTCACACTTTGTACCCCTTCGCCACGACTGTAATTTATTTTTTAATATTTTTTTGATCCCAATACCATGTTCACAAAAAATATAACCTTATGAGGAATCCGTGTAATCAATAATAAGTATAAAAACTCAAATTTCAAACTTATACAAATTAGGTTTAAATGTGGCAGCTAAAATTCTAAGCCTACAAAACTCGTCGTATAATAAAATCGATTTTAAAACGCTTCTTTTTCCTGTATTTAATTTATACTTTTAGCAACTTTTTCGTAAAATGAAGGCATCCTCTTAACGATAATGAGCTACACTGTTCCTAAAGTATTACTACGAATATTACTTGCGAAAAAGCCTTATAAATGACAATTATATTGGATACTTTTTTATTTACAGATCGTAGACCCCTGAATCTTGGAAATTTATGTTTTGTTCTTTAGTCTATTGTGTTTGTTTGACATTCATAATGTATATAAATAAATATAACAAATATTCGGCGGAAAATCGGGAACGGAGTGTCTAACACCAAGTTCCTTCTGCCTACTCTGCTATGGGCAGGATACAGCGTGAAATTGTTTAAATTCTAATTTAAAGCTTTTTTTTCATCTATTATTAATAGAGGCCGGTCGTGGCGCAGGGGCACAAAGTGTGACTGTAAAACAGACTGGGTGTGCGTTCGGTTCCCGAGAAATGAAATATTTATTTACATTTATATTTTCATGTTTTCGCTCTGGTGTCGAGACAAAGCGCGTTGAATTCCGCCAGTCAACACGCAATGCCTTCAGAACTTGGCGAAAAGTAGAGAACGGAATGTCTTAACTAGTGTTAAGACATTCCGGTTTCCTCTGCCTACCCTGCTGTGTGCGGGATACAGCGTGAAGCTGATTTAATTTAATTTCATTTTTTTTTATTAATAAACACAGGTTAAAGAGAAATAAAATTCTGAAGGAGCACTTGTAACACAAAAACTGTCAAGTGACCTGTTTAGTATTTTAACTTATATCCAGAATGAGGCAAGTTAAAAGCATCAAGTAAGCGGTGATTAGTCTATCCGGGGTGATATAAAATTTTCTTAAAAACCTCGACGGTCTTAAGGCTTGTTCTTTAAGAGATCTTTGTCAACATTACTTACTGGTTCCTTTAGATTTTTATTCTTTTCCTGGTTCCATTTATTAAGATGTTGAGATATTTTTTTATTGTAAGGACTTAATTTAAATAAATATTTTAATAGACAACTTTAATTAATTATTACAGTATCCAGTATTCCGAATGCCTTCAGTATTTCACGTGCGTGCGATACAGCGTGATACTACTAAAAAACAATAAAGTAAAATGTTTTGGTTTAACTACAATTATTTCGGTTGCACTATATATTTCCTAATCCATTTAAATAAATTTGTTCTTCTTTAATACTAGAAATATATTTGCGCTCTTTTTGAAACGCTTCAGGTATTAATGAAACCAATAGGGGGTAAAGAATATTAACATTAAATAAAAGTTAAATAAAATGTTAAATCAGCTCCATGCTGTACCCTGCACCAAGCAGGTTAGGCAGAGGGAACCTACTGCTAAGACACTCCGTTTCTCACTTTTCGCCGAATTCTGGAGGCATTACGTGTTGACTGGCGGAACTCAACGCCGCCGGTGCGGTCTATTTAGACGGAATTAGAGTATGCCTGCTATTGCTGTATAAGACGCTATATAATTATGTTGAGATTGTATGGCCCCCACAAGATATAAATAAACTAGGATTAGGATCACGTTTAGCTAATATTTTGATAGTATACGTGCCTTGTATAATTTGATATTTCCGAAGTAGATACACGTTAAGGTAGTCGATAGTTTTTCTATTATAATATATTGTGATATCTCAATAATATAATTAACTTTAATCTATATTTATTATCCATATAGTAGCTATCTTTAACACATATATATTAAAGGAATCTATGTGTCTTGAGACCAGTTCTGTTACAGGGGAACAAGCGTGTAGCTGTACATGCGACAAGTTGTGGATTCGATTCCCACTTGAAGAACTTCATTTTCCTCGCTCTGGTATCAAGGCAGAGCGCGACATTGAGTTCCGCCACTCAACACCCAATGCCTCCAGTATAATATAGAATGGAGTGTCTTAGCACTAAGTTCCCTCCGCCTACCTTGTTATCTATGGAACACGGCAGAACTAAACTGAAACTATATCATACAGAATTAAGCTCCATCATCTATAACTATTAACCAAGCATGTTACAGATCCACGTGGCGCGAGCATGATTTTCCTGAGAGGCATTATATGTTCTACTAAAAGCTCTATGTCAATAGCCACAATACTAGCTCTACATAGTTGTAATTGTTACAGAACATGATATATATGTATGTAGGTACGTCTGTTCATTGACTTGTTTAGAGGAACAAAATGAAATTGACTTATTTAGTAGAACGTCATGAATAATTAAATAAATCAATATGAACATGACAAAAAATGACATAAATAAATACTTAAATTATATCAAAGCGGTTAATAAATCACGTGAGGCTCGAAAGGTGTTCGCTAATCCATGATCCGAGAACAATGTTCATATGTACATTAAATAATTTGGTTTTGTTAAAAATGTTACAAAAAACATCACGAGATTAATAGACGGCCCCTTAGATACTTAATAAAAAATGAAGCAATCATTTTATAGAAATCTATTTTAATATATCTTATTAATGTTTATGTAGGCGTTATAGTACAGTCAAAAACCTGCAGACTAGCCGTAAAACAACTGAAACGCTTTTTTTTTAATAACATCTTTGCCGTACCATCGTTAATATACCAAATTTAAAATTACGTTTGCGGAATTGGTTTTTTTTTATTGGTACTAGTATGATTGGTCAAATAATATATAAATTTCTTCTTTATAAATATTTTACTAAGTTGGTATTTACACTGGATATTAATATCGCTATTCAGACGCCATATTTATTTTATATTCTAAATCAGTGGTTCCCAACCAGTGGTCCGCAGAAGCCTAAATGTGGTCCGCGAATGATTTTAATTTTGTGACGGGATAGTGAGGCGAAGGTTCTTTTTAATTATCACAGTTAATTTTTAATATACCTAAATGCATAGTGTTCCCTGCTACCAAGAATGATATAAAAGTGGTCCTTGATCAAGAAAGTGTTCTAAATAGTTGCTAAAATAAAAAATATATATAAGACCTATAGTCCGCGAGGCGTAAGCTGAGCTTTACATTTGTGAGAGTAAAAGAATAGAAAAATGTATGTTTAATGCTTGGGTAAAAGAAGAAAAAAAAATCGTACTCAACCCTGTTCTTCATGATGCAACGGAACAATTCTTTATTAAAACAATCAGAACAAGGAAAGTGAAAATGATAATGTAGAAAAATGTTTTTATTGATCACTAATATTACGTTTTATTTAAAAAAAAAATTCTGGCTTTACTTTTGAACTCATACAAATGCAAAGCTCAGCTTACGCCTCGTGGACTTTAGGTACAAAGTATTGGCTTAAGAAACCATCTCATACTAGCTCTGTTAAGTTTTAGTACGGAATGCCTTTAACAACTTTCATTATTGTCAATACAGCTGGAGCGAAAGCGTCACATCGGGAACGACATCGTCAATATTGTATTCACAGAAGACTCCGTTCACAACACCTTCAACCCGCAATGCGTGAAAAGTCATTTTACTCGTATCCTTTTTTAAATAAATATTTTCTAATGTTTTTAATTATATGCTTACTTTAAGTTTCGCCACTTAACAAACAAAGTCTGGGAGAATTGGGCAGCGTGTGGGATGTGGAGTGTCTTAACACTAGGTTCTTCTATCTACCCTGCTATATGCGAGATAACGTGTAGAGATTTTCTTATTTTTGCATAAAGGACGCAGTGAGTGCTACATTATTCAATTTATTATAGAGATTCCAAACTAGTATCAAAATCGAGCACAACAAAGTACAAACATCCATTTTCAAATTAACAAACTCGGAGAAATTAGATTTAAGCTCACGACCATCCCGTATGTTTACCAAGTATAAATAAAATACTTAAATTATATACAGGGTAGCAGTTTGAAGTCACTCCACTCTCCACTAAATATATTTATAATGACTTATACTTATATAGATATATATTTATCTACATTTTTTGTTTTGGTAGGAGGTATTATTCAGTAATGTTAATAGAATATTTTTAGAAAGTAAATAAATTCTTAAATAAAGCCCTTGTTACATAATTTGAAATCTATAAGCATGGGCGTAGGAATGGAAGGAGCCAGGTGGGTGGTCAAATTTGCCCCGAAACATTTAAAAAAAAACAAAATTTACACGAAAATATCTGAAATAACAACATCTAATTACACGATGAACTAATATTATTATAATAATTATATTTAATTATGAAAATAATAGTTGTACACGGTTTACTCCGTACATAACGAAATTAAGCTGTATAATTAAAACGGCCATTATTACTCGTGTAAAGCTGAACTTCATTAAATTTTATCAAAGCTTATTTGAAACTGCATCACAAATACACTAGGTATGTAGGGCACGCTCGAGCTCGCCTATAGTAAATAGTGATGTAAAATACAAATATCTAGTAATTTTCTCACAACCATTCAGAGCAAGCGTATAAATGTTGAATCAGTGAATACAATTTGGAATTTCCATTAAAATTCACATTACACGTTGTATTTAATTTGTTATTCATTTTAAGTTTAAAATTACTTATTTTGCTCCATATTTTTTGTATGATAATTTAATTTTTCGTCTATACTAATCGTAACTCGAAATTACAAAAAGGTTACATTTTTTAATAGGTGACCAGCTATTTCATATTTTTTGGTTTACACGTTGTCACTGTGTTTTGCAAATTTTTATATGACTAAAATTCAACAATAATAGTCCTATGGACAAATCAGATGTATTTGCAGTAGTGTCAGAGGTGGAAGGGGAAGGCTACAGGTTGAGCGTGTACACGGACGACACGGTACCTCCATTTGGGCCATCTCTACCTTGCCCGCCGATTTTCAATGATCCACAGCTCTTCCGGGAATTCCTTCTTGTAAGTATAAATTGTATAGTAAAAAAAATTTTAAAATTTTATTTAAATGTTGTTTTACAATAAGGTTTTTAACTTAATATAAAAAAATTATACTCATAACAAAACCAATTATGTCATAAAATATTATAAAGTATGATGATTGATGACGAATAAGTAAATTTCTCATTTACCTACGGAATATATTGATAATTACTTATAAAATCAGCTTCATGCTGTATCCCGCACACAGCAGGGTAGACAAAGGGAACCTAGTGTGGAGTTCCGGAGGCATTGCGCGTTGAGTGGCGAAACTCAACGCCGCGCTTTGCCTTGACACCAGAGTGAAGAAAGAATAATAAGAATAGAAGAAAGATAGGCACAAAAGTGTCTTAATGGGAACAAAGTGACTTAACACTAGGTTCCCTCTGCCAACCTTGCTATGTACAGGATGCAACATAAACCGTAAAAAATAACTTTACGATGAATTCTATTTTCTAATATCAACAATATGGAGATACATACATAAATAGAGATAGAGATAAAGTCTTGTCTTTGTATAACGACGAATGACTATGAATATAGTGGCAAATTTCCATACTATCTAGCTCTAAGTGTGTCGTTTTTGGATAAGGATCGATAAACATATCATTTTGTGAAACAATAGTCATTGTTCGCAACAAAAATAATATTATTATAGCTCATTTTTTATTTTATATATACATGATCTTTTTTAAATATTTTGTACTAACCATTAATTCTATGTCTCAATCTAAGTTTAAGAGTAAATAATTTAAAGTTCCATTATTAAATTAAAAAATTAGCTTCACGCTGTATCCCGCACACAGCAGGGTAGGCAGAGGGAACCTAGTGTTAAGACACTCCGTTTCCCACTTTCTGCCGAATTCTGGAGGCATTGCGTGTTGAGTGGCAGAACTCAACGCCGCGCTTAACCTCGACACCAGAGCAAAGAAATGAAAATATAAATTTAAGTAAATATTACATCTCCTCGAGTGGGGATCGAACCCACAACCAGTCGGTTTTGCAGTCACACCTCGTGCCGCTGCGCCACGACCGGCCTCTTCCATTCCATTATTGAAGATAGCTAACCCTAAATTAGAATACTTCTACTGATTATCTAATAGACTTTACTTGATAAATTGTTAATTTAAAGTTTAATTGTTCGACTTTATTAACTTTTCCTTTGAATAATAATTTAAATAATTATATAATTTTTGTGAGACCGACGTGGCACAAATGTGTGACTCTTAAGGCAACGGTTGTGGGTTTGATTCCCAGTCGGAGTAATGAAATATTTAATATTTTAATTTCTCCGCCCTGGTACGCCCAGGCAAAGCGCGTTGTTGATTCCGTCAACGCTTCTATACGCAATGCCTCAAGAATTCCTCAAAAAGTTGGGAAGGCTGACATCTGAATGTGGAACGGAGTGTTTTAACACTAGGTACCTAGACTTCCTCTGCCTACCCCATTATATACGAGACACAGCGCACAAATTGTCGTAAATTGTATTTTAATGTAAATACGTTTGAGGCCGTCACGTTTACTATGAAATCGAAAAATATTACATTATTTCGTAAAATAAATAACAATTAAAAATATATTATAACTAAAGATAAATGGACTTAAATATTTTTCCTCCGCCCTAACCATTCGTCGTGCCCAGTAGGGAATTCCCCGTTAGTAAGTTTATTAACTTCAGCGGACGAGTCTAATAAAATTAGCTCATTAGGAGATGGAAGGAATCACTGAAGTGTCGAGCTATTCGTTAAGGCTATTAAGAAAGTCTTGTTGTGATTTTTAACGTTTTTTTATATATATTTCAGCTTTACACCGTATCCCGCATATAGCAGGGTAGGCAGAGGGAACCTAGTGTTAAGAAACATAATTTTCAAGATTTCGATTGCGTGTTAAGTGGTGGAACTTAACACCGCGTTTGCCTTTTTTAATGTTTCAATGCATATTCATATACTTGATAATAATAAGTTTATCAATTGACAAATTACATTTTAAATTACACAGGAACTCTTTCTATATAACTATAGATAAAAGATTACAACCAAAAAAATGGTTATGAATTGCTAAAATTTAAATTATTAACCCAAAAATTGACATGTAAAAAAATATATATGTATATTACTAATCATTGACTTAAACAGTTAATATATCATAATAATATTATTGATTTATGATCTTAACTTATTTAGAGGCCAGTCGTGGCGCAGTGGCACGAAGTGTGACTGTAAAACCGACTGGTTGTGGGTTCGATCCCCACTCGAGGAGATGAAATATTTACTTATATTTATATTTCCATTTCTTCGCTCTGGTGTCGAGGCTAAGCGCGCCGTTGAGTTCTGCCACTCAACACGCAATGCCTCCAGAATACGGCAGAAAGTGGGGTACGGAGTGTCTTAACACTAGGTTCCCTCTGCCTACCCTGCTGTATGCGGGATACAGCGCGAAGCTGATTTTTTATTTTAATCTTAACTTATTACTATTTTGCATAATTCATTTATTATATATTTATAATTATATGGAGGAATCTCAATACAAAAGGGTATTTAACAATATGGAATTCCATAATTTAATAATAAACTGTTTACAGGTCAAACTTATGAATGGTGAGAAAGCTGCTTTCCAAACTCCCACCTTCGCTTTGAAACGACAGCGAACTTTAGACACCCTCATACGAGACATATACGCGGAACACTGCTCCGATCACAAAGTGGTAAGTTTTCATTTGACATTTAAACTTACCAATGGAATTTTCAACTTTGGCTTCGTTTTAAATACTAATTAATTTTACTGGCAACTCCAAGTTGTGAGGGTAACTGGGTAAATTAAGTTATTCTTATAGGGTACGATGTTACTAGGCTTTTAGTTTGTTGTTGGTGTATATGTATAAGTTACATATATTGAATTTGAATTTTTATTTTATAATTGATTATAATTTATAGTAACATCATATTACATAGATAATTAGAGATCAGTCGTAGCACAATTGTGTGAATGTAAACGCGACGTTATGGGTTCGTTTCCCACGCGAGGAAATTTAATATCTTCATTTCTTCGGTCTGGTATCGAGGTAAAAGCCGCGGAGTTGAGCACTTAACACTCAGTGCCTCCAGAATTCGACGAAAAGTGGGAAGTGTAGTGTTTTAAAACTAGGTTCCTTCTGCCTACCTTACTATATGCGGGATACAGTAAAAAGCTGAAAAAAAAAGTACGTATATAATAGAAGTTTATAGAAGACCTAAAAAATATAATGAATTTCAGCCGATGCTGTCCCGTCGTGCTCTGTCCGACGTGTGGTCGGGCGGCGCGGGCGCGGGCGGCGCGGGGGCAGCGCGCACTGAGCGGTTTTTACACGTGGGCCAGGCTTTGAAACTAGACGCTGTGCTTAGGGGAGACGCACCCACGAGCTTAGTGTCTACAGGTGAGTTTTGAAGTGATACTCCTTTTGGCGCGTTGGGTAGCCTTGGGAAACGCGTGAGTCAATATTTTATTTACATTTTGGAAGTTATTTTAATTATGTACATTTTTTTAATGGTATTTATATAAACTTTATGTGACTAGATAAGGAATGCCTTATAAAAAAACTTTATTTCAATGAAATATCTCTTTTTGCTATTAATGTCGTTTTCTCTACATAATTTAAGATATTGCGAAAAATAAAATTTTAGAAAGATTTTTATCTTGTCACGACATAGAAGTTTAATTTCTTACGTGCGTACATAATTACACACACATAAACGCATGTGCGTGTACACACACACACACTTTTTTTTTTTAAATGACATCAATTAATATGATACTTATTAATGTATTATTCTGTGTAAATATTTTAAAATATTGCGTAAATTTATGTTAATTATTTGTTAATATAATGAAGCTTTCAAAAACTAAAGAATTAATACAAAAAAAATCAACAATACGATTTCAACAACAAACGGCAAAATTTGTGCAATACAACATTTTGTCTATTATATCATTATTTCATTTAATTTTAGGTTCTGGAGGTTCACGTCGTGCTCCTTGGGAAGGAAGGCTGTGGCGCGCCGCCCCCCTACCCGCTACACCTATATGCGCAGAGCAACTAGCTGAAGGACGTCTCTTACTATCTACTACTTCAAATACTTACATTTTGGAAGGTTAAATTTACTTACTAAAATATAATTTCATTACAAATTTATTATTCTTATTTAATTTATTTTATTTTATTCTAATATTACTTAAAGTTATATGAAATACGTTTAAGTAAACCTACAAATAATCTTGAATTTTAAAAACATCTTTTGGTTTCTCATATATTTATAAAATCTTAATAGATTAGACGATAAAATTTCTTAGAACATGACAACAAGTGTAGGCCCTTGACATTGACTTTATTGATAAATCTTTCGAAGCTTGATCTTTATACTGAGATCTCAAATACACGTTTATTTTTTTATAAAAAGTTACGTTCGTATCTTACGTTTTTGTACATTCCACACTTAAACACACCAGAAAATATAGTTCTTTCTCTCTCTTATTCCCTTTTTGTAATATAATTAATTTTGTTGTAACACAATTAAATATAAAAATATAAATTTTAATGGTATGTATATTCTTTTAAGATTTACATTATTAAGTGTAATATATTTAGTAGGTAATGGGTTTGATTCTCATTCGAGGAAATTAAATATTCAATATTTTCGTTACTTCGCCCTAGCGTCGTGGTAGAATGCGGCGTTGAGTTTCCCCAGTCAACACGCTATGCCTCCAGATTTTAGCGGAAAGTGTGGAACGGTAGTATCTTAATGGGAACGGAGTACCTTAACACTAGGTCCCCAGGTTCCCTCTGCCTGCCCCGCCATGTGCGTGATACATCGTGAAGCTAAAACAAGATGACACATTACAGAAAGCGGCACAACAAAAGTAGTGCTGCGATGGGAGGGCTGCGTGCGCTCGGCGCGCGTGACGGAGCGCGCGGGGCTGTTCCGCGTGGGCGCGCGCGCGGCGGGCGGCGGCTCCACCACGGGCGGCGCGGGCGGCGCGGGCGTGTACGCGCTGCCGCTGCCCGCGCTGGCGGCCGGCGCCTGGGCCATGCGCCCGCTGCAGGACTGCAAGCACGCGCGCCTGCCCCGCACCAAGACCGCGCACTTCTTCGATATACTAGAACAGGGTGAGGGAGTAGCCTGTATGACTAACGCTAGTGTTGATATGCAGATATAGAATTGGTATTTTATCTTTCATAAATAAATAACTTATGAGTTGTTAGGCGCCGCAGAGTTTTTTCGACTGCGCCTTTTTTGTTGTCGATTGGTTAATAAAGTTGTTATTTGTGTCTTTTTAAAATGTGATGTGAATATTTATATTTTGAATGGTCTGCGGTCTTTTTTTTCAATCTTCGAGTTTTGTGGACGTTTATCATTATAAGTAATAATAGAACTCTTCACATTTTGAAAGTGTTATTCTTCCAACATCACTTCTATTGCCAAACTACCTTGTCAGTGGTTAGAACGCTTAAGCAATTTCTTAAAAAAGTTAAATATAGGACTTATAATCTTAATATACTTTAAAAAACTTTAACATCTGTAAGTAATCGTGATAATATCTGCAGGTGAAAATGGTAAAACTTTATTAGCCATTGCCATCGGTCGAAGAGTTCTCCTTCTTTCTGAAGAACCAAACGCTGACAACGATATGGGATTCGAATATATGCATATCAAAGTAAGTTGTACATAAAAACACTAAAGTAAAATTGTACTATTATTACGAGACCGTCGTGGCTCAGGGACACGAGACTGTAACGCGACGATTGTGAGTTTGATTCCCACTCGAGGGAGTGAATTATTATTTACTAATATTTTCATGGGGCCAGTCGTGGCGCGGCACAAAGTGTGACTGAAAAACTGACTGGTTGTGGGTCCGATCCCCACTCGAGGAGATGAAATATTTACTTAAATTTATAAAATTATATTTCCATTTCTTCGCTCTGGTATCGAGAATTCGGCAGAAAGTGAGGAACGGAGTGTCTTAACACTAGGTTCCTTCTGCCTACATGCTGTGTGCGGGATACAGCGTGAAGCTGATTTATTTTGATTTTAATATTTTCATTTCTTCGCTCTGGCACCAAGGCAAAAAACCCAGCGTTAAGTTCCGGTGAATTGAGGAAAGTGGGGAACGAATTTCTTTACAGGTTCCCTCTGCCTACCCTGAGGTGTGCGGGATACAGCGTGTACCTAAAAAAAAATTACAATAATAATTCCTCCACAGGATATCCAACTCAGTGAATCTCCAATATTAATAAAGTTAATGGACGGCGAGTACGGAATAATGGTCGTCGGCTACAAACACCACTGGGAGTTGCTAGAACTCAATACCGCGCAGGTATAAATGTACAAATATTTTTTTTTTATTTTTATTAAAAAAAATTGGAAATTTTATTGTCTATTTATATTCTTCTCTCTCTGCGTACTCTGTTTAGTGGGATAGTCTGAAGCTATAAAAAAAAATTATATTACTTGTTTAAGAAACGTATAAAAATTTTAACGTAGCGGGATTCGAACCTGCGACGAACCTCTTGAAAACCATCCAAGTTTCGTCCGTTACGTTAATTTTTTATACATTAACCTAAATAAGTATTCCAAAAAATGTTTTAACATAAGAATATTTAATAAGAATATTTTTGTGTTTATTTAGAGTATTAAAAGAGCAGAAGGCTCAGATGATAACGGACCACGACGTGGAGCTCTCGTCAACGCACTGCGGATCGGGGACGAACGGGACGGACAAGTTATATTGTGTTATAATCGTTAGTAAAGACTTCTAGACTTCTATTAGTACTTAATATCTTAAACATTCAAAAAATATTTCATTTATATTTTTTCTCAATAATATAAATTATAATAATTTTGAATATAAATATTATTAAATAATATATTTTTTTAAATATCAATTTCAGACACATGCCACTTCGAGCGGTTAACGAGTAAAGGCCTAGAGAGTGATAACGAATACGATTTTCACTGGACAACTGTACCCACTGCTGTAGGTAAGGGAATTTCACAAAGTGTACACAAAATTCAAAAGTAATATCACCTATTATTAATTTCTACTTTATTTAATTTCATGTTAAAATAAAAAAAAAATCGGCGTTGATAATGTGAATTGTTTTTTTTTTTACTTTAATTCTTTTCAGCTTCATGCTGTAGCCTGCATGTAACAGGCTAGCCACAGAGAGCCTAGTGTTAGGACACTCCGGTTCCCACTTTCCACTAAATTCTGGAGGCATTACGTTGAGTGGTGGACGCCGCGTATTACAAGAATAGAAATTAATACCAGAGCGAAGAAAAGAAAATATTAAATATTTCAGTTCCTTGAGTGGGAATCGAACCCACAACTTATAGCGATCACTATATTTATTAGCGATTATCATATTTGCATTGACTGGCATTGTTTATTTCTTTAACCAATTTTAATAAATTTTAGTTTGTGCGTTTCCGTATATAATGGCGTTTGCCGAGGATTTGCTGGAAGTAAGACTGGTAGCGAACGGGTCCCTCGTCCACGCGGCATGTATTCCCGGACTGAAAATACTTTCTGGACGGCGGGTAAGTACCTACTTATAACATTAAAAAAACCATAGTCATGACCATACAGTTCTCTCAGACAAGTTTCTAAATGCTGCTGTATTCATAATATTTTGAAAACTATAAGCTTTAAAACTGTTTATGTAAATAGGCAGATGCATCTGGTAGCAATTTATTAGAAACCTTTTGAAAACCACTCAAACACTATATAACGTTTATACTGTACTCTAGGTATAGATTAAATAACAAAAATACAATAAAACACTTTCACATGTCTATATGCAGTTATAAAATAATTATCAATTATTGCAATATATAAATGTTAAACTCAACTCGCAAAATCTCAAGAATTCGGTGTAAAATGGAAGACGAAGTGTCTTAACACAAGGTTCCCTGGTCCCCCCTACCCATGCTGCTGTCTGAGGGATACAGCGTGAAACTAAAATAAATGTAAAATGTTTCCCAGGATATATTCTACGTAGCGTGCGCCCCGGAGTACGTGCCGCTGAGCCGCGAGGCGGACCCGTGCCTCGCGCTGCACGACAGCTACGAGCTCGCGCGCCAGATGAGCAGGGGCGGGCCCTACTCTATAGACGACGACGACGCTAACGAGAGGTATGGAGCTTATATGTACATATTAAACAGATTATATCTAACAAAGCAATTTGTAATATAATGAAATATTACTGTTTTTCATCTTTAGTTTTTATTAAAGAATAACTTAATCGTTATTTGTGATACTTTTTTTAATAAATACTAGTAGAACAAGTAATAGTGACAATAATTTTTAAGATAAAAGTATCAAAAAGTTTTATATTTGATAAAAAATTTTGTAAAAGTTTATTATATCTGCACATATAAAAATCAGCTTCACGCTGTATCCCGCACGCTGCAGGGTAGGCAGAGAGAACCTAGTGTTATGTTAAGACACTCCGCTCCCCACTTTCTGCCGAATTCTGGAGTAATTGGGTGTTGAGTGGCAGAATTCAACGCCGCGCTATATGTATTTATTATTTTTATATAATAACAATATAAAAACTATGAAATTATACAATCTCAACTAATTATTACAGGACTGATCAAACAAACAACCGCACGCCGGACAACAACTCAGCCTCGAGTCGCAGTAGTTCGATATCATCAGAGCAAGAGAACATGCGCCCGCCGCTGACGCGCATGACGCCTATATCTCCACCAACTTCCCCACAAGGTAGAAAAATCCACCTGAGTCCCCATTTTTATTTCGAAATTCAAAACGTATTGGCGTTGCCATAGCAACGTGTATGCTACTTTATAAACAATGTACTTTATAAGCATTATAATGATGATTATGATGAGGCCAGTCGTATCGCAGGGGCACAAAGTATGACTGTAAAATTGACTGGTTGTGAGTTCGATCCCCACTCGAGGAGATGAAATATTTATTAACATTTATATTTTCATTTCTTCGCTCTGGTCCCGAGGCTAACGCGGCGTTGAGCTCCGCCAGTCAATACGCAATGCTTCTAGAACTTGGTGGAAAGTGGGGAACGGAGTGTTTTTACACTAAGTTCCTGTTCTGCCTACCCTGCTGTATGCGGGATTCAGCGTGAAGCTGATTGAATTTATTTTAATTTAATTTTATAAGCATTATTATTGAAAAATATTAGCGTTCTGCACTTCTTCTACATATAAACAGTAATTATTATTATGCTAAATTGTATACTCCTCCAACCGCAATAATTATGCTAAATTGTATACTCCTCCAACCGCAATAATTATGCTAAATTGCATACTCCTCCAACCGCGTAATTTTCGTAAAAACGGGGTAAAAAGTTTTTGCTTCACGCATTATGATATAGAAAAAATATTTCAAATAAAACATATTTAAATTATATTTGACACATTTTTTTTTTTTTAGTAATGTAAATATATTTATTTTAGTACCAGAAAACAGTGGTCGTTGCGTGCGCATCTACAAGGTGCCGCAGAGCAACCTGAGCGCGGCCGCCTACCAGCGCCAGTCCGTCTCCGCCGACCACGTCGTTACTGATTACTTTTCTGATAGGTAAGAAATTGGCTATACTAACTATTATAATGTAAACATATATATTAATAATATATACATAAATTAATAATAATAACTTATATATAAGTACATATACTTATATATTACGAGACCAGTCATGGCGCAGCGGCACGAAGTGTGACTGTAAAACCGACTGGTTGTGGGTTCGATCCCCACTCGAGGAGATGAAATATTTACTTAAATTTATATTTCCATTTCTTCGCTCTGGTGTCGAACTTAAGCGCGGCGTTGAGCTCCGCCACTCAACACGCAATGCCTCCAGAATTCGGCAGAAAGTGGGGAACGGAACGTCTTAACACTAGGTTCCCTCTGCCTACCCTGTTGTTTGCGGGATAAGGCATGAAGCTTATTTAATTTTGATTTAATTTTAACTTATATATTAATAATATAAACTTATTTAATTACAGACCAAACAGTATTAAGCAAAGACTTGCAGAACTGAGGTTCGACAGCAAATCGAGCGGCAACGATGACTCCATAGAGATTGCAAACTACCAGCCGTCGTAAATGCCATTATATTAAGATTCTATTCTTAGAAACTATATATTTCCAGCAGGTGAATCAAATTATAACATAACATCCATATCGATTAAACAAATAATATTTTAATGTTTTAGAAATTATAATATGTTTTTTAATATCAATTACTC
>JAATLQ010012239.1:52548-70563 GCA_013421005.1 Heliconius erato x Heliconius himera
AGACAAATTGAAGCTTTAGAAAAATTTGAAGAAGATCCAAGGAAAATGGATTCCACAACAATAAAAAGGGATTCTAGACATAAATGGAATAATGCTTTTGCAGGAGGATTTTAATTTAAAATTCAAGAATATTAGGTTAATAAAAAGTAGTATTTAATGTATAATTTTCTATTTATTTATCATTCAACATTATAAATATAGTTAATTTACATATATACAACTTTTAATTTTAAGATTTTTTTTTATACAGTAAATAGTTAAAGTATTCAGGTGTTTTAAAGTAATTACTTAACAAAATGCCATGTTTTTTTCCAAGTCCAAATCTTGCTTCTCCCCAGGACACAACAAAAGTTGGGTTTAACTTTTTGAATTCTTGCAAGTGAAATTTGTGTTTGACGGTTGAATTAAACCAATTCCCTCGAAAGATTGCCATATATTCATCATTATAATTGTATAAACGTATAACAAATTTAGAAATTAATATTTTGACTGCTGTATGAAATACAATAAATCCACCAACATATATAAGAAATTCAGTAACATTATTAGCAATTACTACTTCTGGACCAAATAGAATAGGGTCATTCATTGCAGTAACATCAAAGACAAATGCTGCATAATACAAAGCACTAGCAGATACTATGGCA
This sequence comes from Heliconius erato x Heliconius himera, assembly GCA_013421005.1. Classification (NCBI taxonomy): domain Eukaryota; kingdom Metazoa; phylum Arthropoda; class Insecta; order Lepidoptera; family Nymphalidae; genus Heliconius; species Heliconius erato x Heliconius himera. Next base: position 53,196 of record JAATLQ010012239.1, read on the forward strand.
GTTGAACAAGTTAAGTATACCACAGCATAGTTAAGAATGTCACCCATAGGTGCTTTGTATATAAGCTTCCATTTTTCTGATAAGCCATCTTTACTTCTCCATTTATCTTCAGTTTCTTGAATTTTTAAATGATTCTGAGATATATATCTCACAGAACCAACTCTACATAAAGAAAATATCCGTGGTGATTTAAAAAAGCGTAAACAGTTCATTTTTGATTAATATTTAAATGGTTTTAAATAGTCCAACTTTTTTTCATATTATTGAGCAAACGCTTATTTCAAATAGATTAAAATAAACAACTGCGTTAAAACTAAAATATCTGAACTATATAGCTGAAATCAGTGCAAGGCAATAAAAATAATATATTTAAAGGTTAAGTTTGTCGTTCAATAATTACAGCTGTCAAGTCAAATGTCAATTTTTCTCATTTACTTGGTAAGTATTGCCAGATTTTTAACTGGATTTTTTTTAACATGCATTCTCGTATTGAGTAACATTATCTCCTTCGTGTTTTCTCCACACAACATGATATTGGCGAAGTGATATGTGCTCTACCGGCACGCTCGGAACGTCATATCAAGGAACTATACCATACCAAGTATTGCCAGGTTTGCAACTCGTATATGAATTATGAACGTGAGCTACTGTTATTCTATATCCATGAGGATATAAGATGGGCTTTAAACCTAAGAATATAGTAATATTTGTAATATTTAGTTTACTTTTAATAGTAACAGTATCTATGGTCAAACTGTATATATTATTATTAATACATTTTTCATCGGTTTAGCGTGTAAACCTCCTAACAAAGATAACACCATATTTAAAAACTTTGAATAAGTATAAATTTCTTCTACTTTCTATATTTTCGAATTGTATAAAAATATACATAAAAAAAAACCAAAAAATAGAATTGGCAGGTTTAACATTATAAGCCGACGATTTGTAGTACCGTACCATTATAACAATAACAGTAATTACCATTGACAACAGCACCTCGTGCAATTAAGAAATAAAACAAATATGAAATATATAAATAAGCCAAATTTTATTGTATTAATTAAAGAAAAATAAGTAATAAAATATTTGTGTATTAATATATGAATATTACGATAATATAGGTTCAGGTAGGTACATTTCCAAATATAATACATTTTTTTAAAATAAAACAATAACAAAAATCTAATTCATAAAAATATTTATGCAAGACAGTACGGTCGACGAATCAAGCATAGTTCATTCGGGAAAAAATAATTGAAAGTAGGAAAAATTTTAAAAACATATGCGCAGCCATCTACAGCTACCTCCAGGGCGGCCACGGCTCGTCGACCGTACTGTAGTTCTGTTTATATAAAATTTAGTTTAAAAAATCAACAAAAAACAACATCCACCAAATAGACATTATTTTGTAAACTATAAACTTATATAACTCACCTTACTGCTTTAGGTTGGCATGTAACTATGGTTTTTCTTAAAATATATCTTATAAATGTATAAAATATTTTTTTACTTAAATTTGTAAAAAAGAATGTTGATAATATTGTCAACTTTCTTCATTTCCTTGTACAGTCCGCGAGGCGTAAGCTGAGCTTTGCATTTGTATGAGTGTATACAGATGTGTAGGTGTTCGACAGTTCAAAGTGCGGTGTCCTCCCTTGCTTAGTTTAAACAAGTTAATACTGATTTCTGGCTACTGGCCTGAGGCACTTCTTGTACTGGTAGCAATGTCAATCCTTTAAATATATATATTTTTGTTCGATTTATTAAAAATCAAATTAATATACGGTGTAGAATAATTGATATTTGTTTTATATTCAAATACTGATTTATAATGACTAATAATAAATTTATTTAAAAGGTTTCTTTTTCCGGCTCTACTTTGGTGATCAGCTTACGCCCCGCATAATTTGATATAAGATATAATAGTAAAATATTAAATATGTCTTATGAATTATTGCCGCCGTAAAAATCTTAATATTATAGATATATATATGCACCATATATTACTTTAAATAAATAATAACTATGAGATCTGTATGTTATGTTTAAAAATTATAATGTCATGTCATATCATAATAATATGTATAATTAAAATTTTATTATTCATTTTAAAGAATATTACATAAATTATATATATTTTTGCTTAACATTTTTTATATAAATAACAAATAAATCATTGAAAATCAATAATTATTAAGATAAAATTGTTTATGAATTACACCTACACTGAATTTTTAATCATTGTTACCTTAAATGAAAGATCACAAAGTTAGAAAACACATAAAAATTTTATATGTTTTCTTATTAAGTATTTTTCTTTCCAAAGCATGGAATAACACTTTAAAAACGCATAACTTTATATAACATATTTAAAAAATATTTTTTAAGCAATTGCATACTAATAAAATAAAATTTACAACCATATAATATGTGGATAATATCAAATGTTGTGAAATGTTATTATTTATTAACATTACAAACATTGAAAATCCATATAAAAATGTATATTCTTAAAGCAGAAATTGAAACTTCTCTCTCTCAAGGCAATGTTGTTTTTTTATGAGACGAATAGAATATATAATTATTATATAATAGTTGTAACTGTTTAACAACACTTTAAAATCGAAAATAAATGTACATATTGCCTCTGCTTCTGCCTACAAATTATTTCTATGGAACAAAAAATGTATATAAAAGTTTTTCAAAATTCGTTTCAATATTTGTATAGAGCTTACTTAAGCACATTATATTTTTATAAGGAATTTCAATACATATAATTAAAATAGTTACTAATACACACTGATATGCCTAGACTATTGGTTTAATTTTATTGTTTTCACTTAATTCTACATTTGTAATTTTTATTGAGTCGTGCTTCGCATGCCGCGATTTAGATAATAAATATTGTGTGAATAAGTCATTTTTATTGATATCTATATCGCCTAAATTATCTTTGTTGTAGTTAACCACATCGGATAAGTTGTTACTTGTATTATACGCTGTATCACCTGAACTAGAATCATTTTTAAATTTAACATTTCTGTTTTCAGGTTTAGGGTTCATATTTGTGGGTTTATTATTATTATCAATATGATTAGTTTTTCTTAAGCTTTCTGGTAAAGCATTTGACTTTAGCTTGACTAGGGTTGTGTTTACAACGGAGCAGTCAATTTGCATTAGGGTCACGTGATCATTCAATAGAGAATCTGTAAATATTTGATATTGAAAGATTAAATGAAAAGTTTTTAACAAAATTCTTATTAAGAATAAGAAATTAGAATTTTTTTTTGCAAAATGATAAAAAATATCAATGAAACTTACCATTACCAGATCTTGCTGGTAAGATTAGCGCCATTTTGGGTGGTCTAGTAACATTGTGTGTTACAGCCGGCAACAACAAATGTTCTCCTTTTCCAACACCAACTACGTAGAAAGTATCATCCCTTCTGTGCAATGCTTGAAGCAAAGCATTCCATTCACCAAAATCACCCATATTCAACTCGTCAACAGATTTTCTTATTGGCTTGTGATACAACCTTTCATAATACATTGGACTATCTGAAAATATATCTTTGTCCGTCTGTGAATTTCTTCTTAGCTTTCTTAAACGCGATTTATCTCTAACATTTTTTCCATTTTTACTTGTAGGTATGTCGATGATATTGCTGTCGAGGTTTAGTTTATTAAAAAGTCTATACGTTTCCAATAGTCCACCTAGAAGAAATAAAAATAAATATTTCCCATTAAAAATGAATCAAAGAAAATAAAAAAATATAATAGATCCTGATATAAGTTTTAAACATTTATTACCAGTTATTTGTTCTTCATCCAAGTAAACCTTATTCTTTCTTGGAGTCTTCGTCCAATTCAACGTCTTCCCACCTCCAATCCATCGTTTGAGCTCTCCGACTATCCGAATGCTCTCAGTCTGGTTTATTTTGGCGAAATCATTCAATGTTGCATTTTGACAGTCGACTCCTTCGGCACTTCGATTAAATGAATCATAATCTAAAAAAAATGGGAACAAAATAAAACACATAAATTGTAGTAACCCTAACACACGCAAACAAAAATTGTTAATTTACGCATGGTTCTAAATTTCGGATGAAGAGAAAAAACTATTTTTTGTTTGTAAATTTTCTCTTTTAAAAATTGTAAAATTTATTTTTAAATTTAATGTGATTGGTAATGTATGGTAGGCACATGTTTTCTAATATCTAATTACGTTAATCAGATAAGCATATAAACATATATGCCTATATATTAAATTAATAAATCAGCTTTACGCTGTATCCCGCGTAGGCAGGGTAGGCAGAGGGAACCTAGTGTTAAGATACTCCGTTTCCAACTTTCCGCCGAAATTCTCGAGGTGTTGCATGTTGAGCGAACGGCAAAAAATAAAGTAAAATTATTAAATTACCAGTTGAAAGTGTATCTTTATTTTCATCAGACCATAAGAGATGTCGTGAACTCACATGAGTGGCGCTTGGCTCGCTAAATGTTCTTGTATTCCATCTGCAATTAAGAAATATTTTATATAAGTTAGGCGGCCCTCCACTATATTGACTAGATGTCCAGCAGTGAGCATCAAAATGCTGATGATGAGGAAATGTAAGCCACTACTTTTTAAATGTCAAAGTTGGGTACATAAATGGTACCTATCAAAATTTTCATATATGTAGGGCCGTCTTGGTGCAGTGGGACACCGCTGACTGTAAATGCGATGGTTGTCGGTTCGTTCCCCGCTTGGGGGAATGATTATATTATATATTTTTTCCTGTTCTAGTAGAGGAATGGCGTTTAAGCTTTTCCACACAACGGAATTCAGCGTAAATGTTTTGTCACTTTCAGTTTCGTCTGCCTACTCTGAGATATTATATTATTTTTCCGCATAGTAATGCGGAAAAAATTTAAATAATATTAGTTTTTATTGTTTCCCGGTCAAGATATCTATTTCTATTTATATTTATCCAATATCTTATCTCCATCCATGATGCTATTCGTATAAATTCACTCGTAGAAACAACATAAACACTAAAAGTAGTTTGAGCTTACCCTAAAACATTCCAATTCAAAGACACCATAAACACCATAGCAAAGATAACCGCTATATTCTTTTTGGGTATTAAGATCGAAGAATCCAAGCGTGGTAGCTAAAAAAAAGATTTTAAGTAATTTTTATAGAATAAAGTTGATTTTTAAATTATTTCATTCAAACAACACTCATACTCAGAAAAGCTTTAGAATTTCTAAGTGATTAAAATAATTATTTAGTGAATTTTCATAGAAAAAATTATAAGCTATTATACAACTGATAAAGAAAAAATGTGTAGATGTCATAAAATTTAAGTAATTTTTATATGAAAACAAAAGGAATAACATATAATATATATTACTGTATATAAAAAAGAAAAGTTTGTTAAAGATAATTAAACAGTCATGACAGTTGGTGTAAATCATGCTCATATATTTTATGTTTGCTAGACTTTTTTTTTTATGAAAAAGACAAGGTAAACGAGCGTTCGGGTCACCTGATGGTAAGTGATCACCGCCGCCCACGACCCCGTGCAACACCAGAGGAGCTACAGGTGTGTTGCCTGCCATTAAGGTGGGTTGTGCGCCGGAGCCCGGCATTACCTGATGCGAAACGCAGTGGCATAAAGCCACTACTTAACGCCGGTTTTAAATGCCGGGGGTGGTAATGATCCGGTCGAGTCTGCCCATGCGTGTTGCCTTTGCTGGCTACGTCACTCTACCACGTTACGTACTTTAGTCGCCTCTTACGACTCCACCAGTACCAGGATGATCATATTCTAGGCCGGGATCACACGGCAAAAAAAGACTATTCTTTACTCAAAGAAGTCTATTATAAAAAGTTATAGTAAGATAGTTATAGAAGAAGACTATATTATGTATAGAATCAAATTTATTTTCATTTAATAGTCAAAAAAGTATGCGTAATTTAATTATAAAATTAAATTACAGAATATTATATATAATCCATGTATTATATATATACTATGAACGCGACGGTAATAGATTCGATTCCCATTTGGGGATATGAATTATTATTTAGTAAAAAGGCAAAGCGCGGCGTTGAATTCCGCCACTCAAAACGCAATGCCTAGATAATTTGGCGAAAAGTGGGGGAACAGAGTGTCTTAGCACTGGATTTCGCTCTGCCTATCCTGCTACTTGCAGGGTACAGCGTGAAGCTATAAAAAGGGTATATAGTTATTATAATTTACGCAACTAATATTGTCCTTTAGTACGTAATACGTGAATACATTAAATAATTAATAAAAATATTTAATGTATTCACGTAAAAACTAGAATGTTATTTCAAATATCACATATGTAGATGGCAATATACAAGCAAGTATGGCACGATTGTAATTTGCATATCTTAACGAGCGCGAACTAAATACTTTTTTGTATTATTTAAATGCTCTAAAGACGGAAAGGTGGTATTTTACATATTATAAGACAAGGCTTGTATTATAATATGTAAAATATTTGCGTCGGAAGCGAGTAGTTTATAGATACCGGCGTATGACTGTTGAATTTAAATAACGTCTATAAGTCCGCCACTCAGCAATGCCTTTAAGAGAACGAAAAGTGGAGAGTGGGGTGACTCAACACTAGAATCTTATTCCTTTTTCATGCCAGAGAAGCTACGGGTGCGTTGCCGGCCTTTGAGGTGGAGATAGACGTGCTTTTTGAATGTACCCGTATTCGTATCGAACTGGAAACACTGCCGCGGGTAGGCTATTCCATAGTTGCTTGGCCTCGTATGTTGTGGATAGTATTTAAGTTTGTGACGTATTGTACGGTTAAAGAATTCGGTGGCAGGCATAAATGCGGTAGAGAAGCCTCTCACAGATCGTTGGGTCCCCAACGATTCGAAGAGCTCTACGTTACAATAGAAGATAATGTGATAATGATAAGGCATTTACAAGTAGCGGTTTACTAATTTTGCGTTTTAATGTTTTTTTACTTTAGATTATATGAACGATAATGGTTATAGCGACATAAATACTAGTATTTCGTACTTTAAATATAGCATACGATAATTAACTTATACAACACACAAAGGACAAGGTAGTCTAACTAGACTACCAAATGGTTATATAAGCAGGGACAATAGGGCAGCAGTAGAAACAATTGAACTCCTGTTGGTAGGGAATAGGGTACTCCTAAGGCGGTCAATACTCGCGTCGTCAATTTAGCGTTTGAAATCATACACTCTTGCTACAAATCGAAGCAAATGTTTTAGTAGCAGGAGTATACAGAAATATAATTCCCAACAAATGATTATAGACTAAGATCCCAGGGACCCCAGACTTACGTCATTATTTGATAACCCCGACTGGCTTCAAATTTATTAATAAATTTGAAGCCAGTCGGGGTTGTTGGCAAAGGGGCGTTTAAATCAAATTAGGGGTTCGATTCTCACTCGAGGAAATGAAATATTTAATATTTTCATTTCTTCGTTCTGGTGTCAAGGTACAGCACGGCGTTGAGTTCCGCTTCTCAATACGCAATACCTAAAAAAAATCGGCAGAGAGTGTGATGCGGAGTTTCTTAACACTATTCATTTTCATCTGCCTACGTAGCAGCGTAAAGCAGAAAGGAACAAAATTATAATAAACTCTGTTAAAGAAGATTAGTCTAAAAAGTCACAAAAGCTTACTCAATTGCAAGATTGACCGGACACTGATTAGAATCTCATGATATGAAAAACAAACAAAATAAACAGTACAAAATCTATTAAAAGGTTAATATTTTATTAAAATCAGATGTTTTCGTTCAGTTTCAATAGAATTCTAGTAGAATTAACAGTTCCATGGGAAACATCCCTAGAGATCTTCATAGAAAAACCAACCAACAGGAATAGGTTCAGAGTTTTAGTTCTCAAAAAATCTGCTAAGTAATGACTGTGTAGACTTGGATTGGATACCCATATGGTGAATCTAAGAAATTCTAAAGAATTTCATTTCTCTTATTGCTTAAAAAAACATGGCTTTTGCAATATTCTCCTTTGAATAATAGTGTAAAACAATGTTATTGGTTAAAAATATAGATTGCTATATTAAAAGTACCTTTCGTGATCGCCCTTGAGATGTCAATTGGTCTCGAAGCAACTTATTTTCTAGACGTAACCTAGCAATTTCTTGGTGGGCTTCAAGCAGCTGCTGTTCCAAAGCGGTTACATACTCTTTTTTCTTTTGTCGAGATTGACATGCAGATTCTCTGTATAAAAAAAAAATATGTTAAATGTTGTTTGGACCTAAATTGATCAAATTAAAAAAAATAGTATAATTTATGCAACCAATAATATTTACTGTAATTTCATCAATAACATTAATAAGAATTAATAATGAATTATAAATAAAACAAATGTGAATAAATTTGATAAAATAAATACTTAAGTAGTTATCAATTACCATACAAACTTGCTAATTACAACAATGTTGTCAATGCATGTCTGCATTGAATTTGTAATGAAAAAAAAAAACAATATAGAGTATAAAAATAATAAGAATGGAACCTACTTCTTTCTCTCTGTATTTCGCTATTTACAGGATACAGGTGAAGATAAAATATTTTTTTTTATACCTATTTTTTATCATTCTTTGCTGTTTCTTTATAGCTCTTATTTCAGCTTCAGTGTATCTTGATAAGTCCATGATGGGACTCTTTGGTTCATCCTTCACACTTTGGTTTACGGTAGAAGTTTGATGTATATCAGGCCCTGGGCTTATTACTATATTTCTTGGAGGTGGTGAAGTCTAAAATATAGTCCACATTTATATTAAAAACTTAAAATATTATTATTAAATTTTAGTTTTGAAAAATACTAAAAATATTTCATGCTTTAAGTATGTAACTTATGAAAGTAATATTACTAATATTTTTAATCTTAAATATTGGCTTACTATACACAAAACTATAACTTAAAAAATGTTTGTGATATGTTTATAATGTACCTCAATTTGGTAACAGTTATTAGAAATTTGTATGGGATTGTCTTGTGGCAATGGTGTAATGGACACCTTGCCATCCTTTGTACTCTTAATTGGTATTATAATATTTGGTTTTGTCAACGCTGCTGCAGGTTTCAAAATTCTTGGCAACCTCTTCTCAATGCAATTATTACTGTCCTCCTTTTTAATACCATTCATAAAATTCTCATTGACAACATTAAAAAATTGATTAGGAACATGGATATTTGTATCTGTAAACAATCAGCTAATTAAAAAAATCTTTTTAAAGAAACATTTCCACAGTCACTGATAAAAAGTGATTTATATACCTTCTATTTTAGTATTTATTTTATGTATTACATTTCGCTGACAGTCATTTTTCTTTACCTGTAGAGTATATCTTAATTTCAGTTTTCAATATAAACTAGTATGTATACAATTATCATGTACATAATATAAAGTTAAATTTTTATTTCTAAATTAAATTATTATTACCTTGATAATTCCATTCTCTATTGTCATGACATGACAAGTTTTATCCAAAATTTTATTATGTGCTGGTACTTCACAAGTCTTTGAATTTATACTATCTGGTACTATAAAAAATAAAATGTTTAAAAATACTAACAATACATAATAAACAATTCATAATATATTTTTATAAGAATAGTAAACCTGTTTTTTGAAGAAAGAGTTCAACATCTTCTAATTTCAACTGATTGGTGGGTTCATTTTGAAAGTTCCAATCGAGTGGTGACTGGTACAATTGTCTTGCAGATGAAGAGCATGAACTACTATAAAAAATATTTTTTCAGTTTTTTATAACAGTTGCTTATTTTATAAAATTGCATCAATGTGGATTGGATTAAGATAGTAAAATATAAATTATGTGAACTCACTTTTTTGAATCATCATCACTGCCAGAATCAGAGTTACTACTCTCATTAGATGAAGATTTAACACTTTGTACTGGAGATATTACTGGTACTAGACCAGCATCCGCTAAGATTTGACTAGGAGATGCATCTGAAGCACCTAACCAAGATTGTTCATTGTACTCTTGTGTAAGTTGGTCTAGAAGATCTTCATCTAAAGAAAAGTTCGATATTTAATTTTCATTTATTTTTACTACTCAAGGGCATTAACACGTATACATACATATAACACTTATAATGTGCAAAACGCACTTGTTCAAACAATAGCATTGATAATCTGGTAAATATGCTTATTAAAAATCGAAAGTGTATTTATTGGCAACTAATAAATAAAATGTTACTGAAATGTTTGTTAACCTGAAGGTCAACTAGCCTAACATTTATTGTTTCATTATGAACAAACATGCATATTGCACTTTATTTTTGTAATCAGCCGGACATAACGTAAACAACACAAATTTGGTAATTACCGTACAGACACTCCTGATATTCGGCCAGAATATCCGTATCCATGGAGGGAATCACTGTATTGTCTAATTTTTAAAAATAAAGACAATTTTACAACAACACATCACGCCTTACGAACATGCAGGTTTATTTATGTTATAGTCTGTGAATTTTTATATTTATTACTACTTATGCATTGACTAATGACAGAAACAGTTTCGTCTTAAAATTATATTTTCGATATACGCTATATATAAATAAATTATTTGATTAATATTAAAACAATATCTTTTTAAGATTGAGAATACTTGTTTTAAATGTATAATAAATATATAAGCATAATATTATAAATTAATTTCATCTAGGAATACGGTATTTAATAATTAGTTACTTATAATGGAACGTCACTTTTTGACAGAAGACCGATTGTTTGATGTTTCGTTTCTGCATCCGATTGATTGAAGCAATTATCTTCTTGTTATAATTTAAAATAGTTCTGTCATGCTCTTTTTACAAAGTCCTATATGATATTATTTGCTTAAATGCTTCCTGACAGAAAATTTGTGTGCGCACGATGTCATCAATGTGTTAAACCAACCGGTGGTGAAAATGTCTGTCCCTGAGGAGCAGGACGATTTTATATTTCGCCCGCAACAACATTTAGATTCTAAATGGCTTAATCCTGACTTACAAGAGGCTCTTCATGATCCAGAGGCATTATGTTCTATGTTTAATAGCCTATTACAAGATAGAGAAATATATTTTGACGCCAGAAACGGACTGGTTAATGGTGCTGGAATCACGGCTAAACTAGGAGACAGTGGAAAATATTATTGTGGTCTGAGAGTAAGTTTTGTAAAATTAAAATAAAATAAAATCTTTTCAAAGAATAATAAAAATATTTAGATATTTCTGTAACTGCCAATAATGCACTTTTTAGATTTTGACATGTACTTGTTGTGATGGTCTTTGTGGTCCTCATTCGGGTTGCGCATGCGCACCTTGCACTACTCTTTCTACTGAAGAAGAACTACGTGCCTCTATTCAATCTAAAATTGTTGCACCACAGCCCTCCCTTCAGGTTATAGATGACATAAAATGGAAACTAGATCCAGGTGATTTCTTTTTTCTTATTCAAAGAAACACTTTTTTCTTTTAAATGTAATAATTCTGTCATATTGTTCATATCATATTGTCACATTCTGCTACTTTTTAAGAATATTTTTTTCTTTAAATTCCTTATATTTTAATTGAAAATAATTAATGATATTCTTATACTACCATTAATCTTTTAACTGTGTAATAAGCACTGTAAATTGTAAAATACTTTATATAAAAAAATAATTTTAATTTGTTTCTCTGTTCTGACAGTTTATTTTGTAAGTTCCAAAATTCAATCTTATAGACTAACAAATATAACATACTTTAATTGATAAATATTAGGTCCAGAATGTTTACAAAATTTAATGGATGCTCTTGTATGGGAGCAGCGTGTGAGAGCCATCAACACTGCAGTCAGTTGTCCATTTATATCCCAAATACGCCGTCTCATTGTCCTCTGTCATAGACATCTTGTAGCTGTGATAAGGTAAGAAATTTTTCGTGTAAAATTATAATTTTACAATTAATATTTGGTCAGCAAAATGTAATGCTGTCACAATTTTTTTAGGGACCATAATAATCATAAAGATGTGAAAAAAGTTCCTCTTGAAAAGAAGCCACCTCATGGTGTCAGCAACAGAGCTCTAAGCAATGTGGTTACTACATTAAATAAGCAAGTCGACTTGTCAAGTGAAACCCAAGATGAAAGTGAGGAACAAACTGAAGATTCTGAGAGGTATGTAACATTGTTCCAAATTTAAATTACAGTCAAAATTATACAATCAAAATTTGTACTGGAGATCCCTTTACGATTTTGCTACTGTTTAACTCAGTAATTTTAAATAAGCAAATAAAATATGATTGGGCTGAAAAATAAATCTTACAAGATTTTTAATATTCACTTCTAATAGTGCCAATCACATAATATTTATTCACATTTGTGCTTGATTTGGTAGTAATGTTCATAAGTAGCAAATTTTTAAATGCTAAGTTTGGTACTTAAGAATCCGAATATTCAATAATCCAACATCACACTGCAACATTTGTTTTGGTTTGCTGTTTAGATTAATGCAGGTCCACTGTGCTTGTTCTTGGAAAAACAGTCCACTAAAGAAATATTTTTGAACATCTAGCAGAAATTTGGCAATACTGTTTGAATTTTAAAGAGGTAGATGTAGCTGTGAAAATTCTCCTAGGTCAGCCTTAAACATCTACTATAAAAGTTGGTTTTAGAATACTGAATAATTATGGTTAATCATTTGGCTCAGATCTTAAATATATGATATCAGCATTCAATCCATTTAAATTGATTCCTAGGGTATCAAAGAAATATCAACAAGATATGTTTAATTGCTTAGTAATTTCAATTTCCAATCCATATCACTTTTACCTTGATGTTGGCGTTGTCTCTACCTTGATGCTAAAGCATCGTTGTTTCGAAACCAAAGCATATCTTGGAAACTACCATCCTCACATCCTTTGAAGAAATTATAAATAGTCCTATCATTGACAAACTTATACTCTGTATTCTGGAATAGTCAAGGAATTGTTTTTAATAATTGCATGCCAATACTATAGGTGGTTACTTAACTGTATTAAGCAGGTGAATCTGGAAAATGCATGAATTAAAAAAAAATTTAGAAAACAATTGAAAATATTTTTTCCTTAACAACATAGTTATCATGAAGAAACATCACACTTAAGCAGGATTTATTGAAAGTTGCACTAGGGGCAATTTCCGATGCTGGCCTTAAAATTTTTGGTAATTAGCCCTTAGTGATTTGCAACTTTTTTGATTCCCTACTTTAAAGGAAACATCTTTGTCATAAGATTTGAGGACCACGACGCAATGAGGGCTGTCGTTTTTTTCAGACCAACTAATACTCTTTCTAACTCTTTCTAATTCAGTAAATGAAATGTGTAATGAATTAGTAAGAGATTAGAAATAAATAATTTTGTTTATGCTTGATCTTATTTTATGGGGACTTTTAGATGCGCCATTGTAAATTATATGCATGTTGATAAAAATATACTATATCACTCGCGTTTTTGTTACTTTATGGTACACAAAAACAATTAACATGATCAACTAAAAAAAATTACAATACAATTTTTTTATTTTATCACTACCATAAAAAAATCAAATTGATGTTTTTTTAGCGCATTCGGTCTGGCACGAGTAGGCGCCCGCGCTGCCTTACGTCTCGCCCTATCCCTAGTAAGACGTGCGTGGCGTTGTGGTGAAGATGCAGATGTGTGTTCAGCTTTACTACGGGACGCCTTAGATGCAGTACGAGCGTTGCCCGACGCTGCCTTGTATGCAGGAAGTGGACAGCTGAATTCAATAGCTCAACAGGCTCCCCGATCTCAGAAAATATGGGCTGAAGTTGTGGATAGTGCTGCGAAATTTTTGCATCAAGTCGTTGCTGGGTAAGTTTTTGATTTAAATATTTGGTTAATATAATTTTTTTATGGCGTTACCGATTATTTCTAAAAGATCACTAAAAAAATATTTGATCTAATTTTACTGTATATTTCATTTTATTATGATATTTCGAGTAATCTGCCAGCGCAGTTAGATTTGCGTTGATATTTTATCAGTTAAAAAGAAATTATCATCTAAAATGAATAAAATATTGATATCTGTTGAATTAGATAAATGAAACAAACATATTGGTATGAGTAACGCGACAGTTGTGGGTTCGATCTCCACTCATGGGGAATAGATTATTATTTGTTAATATTTTCATTTTTTCGTTCTGGTACCAAGGCAAAAGAAACAAACATATTCGGATCTTTGGCTAAATGTTAAAATTGTATGACCAATAACAGGGAAGTAGGTTGCAACGTGCCGCAGGGCGACTGGCGTACGTCGCTTTGTGTGTGGGTGGAGTTGTGCGCCCGACGCGCTGAACTGCCCGCGTTGTTGAAGGCAGCCGACGTCCTCGTCACTTTACCTCCTAAGCAGAAACGGCAACCAGATAATAGGTGACGTATTATATATGTATAATAATTATTATGTTTTCATTTTATAACTATATAAGATTTAGTTTTTGATAAATTTGTTATTTATGTACCAATGTAAAATATTATATAAAATAATAATTTTAGAGAATTTTAAATCTGTAGTATTAGACAACTAATATATATAGGTATATTATTATACATGTATGTATTGACGCCGCTGTGGCATAGTGGAAGAACGTCCTACTGCAAAAGCGATGACTATGGATTCGATCCCCAATCGCAAATATGAATTACTTTCGTTTCCCTGCTAGAGCAGTGTACTAGACATGCAGTGTCTTGAATACTGTCGGAAAGCAATTCTGTTATTCACTTGCGTCTGGTGTCTTAACACTGTGTTCTCTCTGTCTAGTCTGTCGTATGCGGGTCAACGCGTGAAGTAACGTATTTAAAAAAAATGGTACATAAGTAAGCAAAAATGAAGAAAATATGCTAATAAGCATAAATTTCAATCAAATTATTTGTAATCAAAATAAAAATCAAATCTTCGCGCTGTATCCCGCACAAAGCGGGGTAGGCAGAGGGTAACCTAGTGTTAAGATACTCCATTCCCCACTTTACGCCGAGTTCTGGAGGCATTGCGTATTGAGTAGCGGAACTCAGCGCGGCGCTTTGCCACGACACCAGAGCGAAGAAATGAAAATATAAATATTTCCTCGAGTGGGGATGGAACCCACAACCAGTCGATTTTACAGTGACACTTGTGCCTCTACGCCACGACTGGCCTCAATTATTTGAGCTTACAAAATTTCAAATTTCTTCTTCTTCACAGAATGTTATATTCCAATTATTTATATGTGGGTATAAAAAACATACTAAAATATGTTTACGTTATAACATTCTCACGGTATTACATAATAAGCAATAATTGAAATGTTTTTTTTTATTTATACTAAATGTGAAACTATTTTATAATTTCAGAATTGTATTAGAAGAATGCACAGCACCGTTAGGTCCGTTTCTAAGACGGATGGCTAAAGTGACCGCCCCTAATCCAATAGTCAACAGTGAATCGACATCTGAGAGTAATCCAACTGAAGTATACCTCAAGTATGTTCATATTATATGTATATAATGTATTCTTTATAAATGAAATATAGCCTTTTTAATGTAATGGCATGTAGTGATTTATAAATTTACTTATTTAGAAAACGTATAAAAATTTGAACTTAGCGGGACTCGAACCCGCGCCTCCTGGAAACCGACCAGGTTGCTTCTAAATAAGTATTTTTGTTTTAGTAGTGTGAAATACTTTGAAAATGCTTAAAAAAAATTATAAAGTTATTCCCATTATGTAATATTAAACAAACTAAAAAGTTAAAATTGTTGTGTTTTTTCTTCTAGAGAATTAAATATACCTAGTGGTGATGGACTTATGAGCGTGAAAAAGGCAGGCATCGCTTTACTGTGCCATATGGATCGACTTGGCGCTCCCTTATTGCCTCCATTAAAAGGATTTGTTACAGTAAGTATTGATGGTTTATAATATTGTCGCTACTTTTAAGAAAGTAACACGCAATGTTAGATGAATAAATTAATTGAATATATAATTTTGTTATTTCTTGGATTTTAAGGTTTCTTTCCTCAAAAGGTAAAAACGGAATCCTTATAAAATCACTTTCTGTTAATATTAGTGTGGTAGCTTTGGTTTACCCGGCCCGGAAGCTGATTCACATTTACCCGGTTTTTTTTTACTTAACAATTAAAATGAAAGCATATATTTTTTTTAATTTAACTTAGCTTCACGCTTTATTCCTAGCGGGGTAGTCAGGGAGAACGGAGTGCCAAATGCTTCAGTCTCTAAATACCTCTTTCGCCTCGTCCACATTCATCAACCTCTTCATGATTTTTACGTGGCATTTGTCCAGTAACTTTGATTTTTTTAATACGACTTTTTTTATTTTTATAGTGCACTGAATCAGCGCAAGAAGTGGTATCGGTAGGGTCTGGCCTCTTGCAATTAGGTAGTCTAAGGATCCAACAAATAGCATGCGCGGAGAAATTAGCGCTGCTCTTGACTCACGATGGTGTTGTGTACACGTTGCCGTACGATACTATGACACCGCATCTAGTTCCAGGTTAGATCTGAGTTTTAAATATGTTTATGCCTTAAGCATTTTCTACAATTTTTTTTAGTTATTGCAAAGAAGATTGATTAACTTAAATTAAAGCAGTGTTAGTATTTTTTGTGTGATAAGGAACCTAACATTAAGACAAGTTTCCATGCCCAACTCTTTATAAAAAAAACTATCTCTCTCTCTCTCTCCCTTAACTCTCCACTTACCATCCGCAGGTGTAGAAAGCAAGGCAGTGACGCAGGTGGCGTGCCACGCGGGCGGGCGCCACTACCTGTGCCGGTCGGCGTGCGGCGGCGCGTGGTCGTGGGGCGCGGGCGACGACGGCCGCCTCGGCCACGGCGACACGGCCGCGCGCGACGCGCCGCAGCCGCTGCACCACCTCGCGCACCACGAGGTGGTGCGCGTGGCGGCCGGCCACGCCTGCAGGTCATATATGTTTCATTTATAAAACTGCTTATAGATGTACAATATTTTTTCGTTATTTTCCTTGTAAACATCAAAAAATCCCGAGTAATAACATGTAAATATCATGTAAATGTATAAAATAAATAAATAAAATAAATTAGCTTCACGCTATATCCCGCACACAGCAGGGTAGGCAGAGGGAACCTAGTGTTAAGACACTCCGTTCCCCACTTTCTGCCGAATTCTGGAGGCATTGCGTGTTGAGTGGCAGAACTCAACGCCGCGCTTAACCTCGACACCAGAGCGAAGAAATGGAAATATAAATTTAAGTAAATATTTCATCTCCTCGAGTGGGGATCGAACCCACAACCAGTCGGTTTTGCAGTCA
>JAATLQ010012243.1:790-16067 GCA_013421005.1 Heliconius erato x Heliconius himera
CTGACCTCGGGCGGCCGGGTATGCCACGGAGTGCTGCTCCTTAGGTGCAGGTGATACATTGGCGCAGCGGAATGCGTTGGACGCTAGACGACCAATGTGTACCTCCAGGCTTTCTATTTTTATGTTGCGATGATGCGTGGTGTTCCTCACTTAGTGTGGCGCCTGCGTCACTCGACGGAGGATGAGGTTCTGGACCACCTGCAGGATTTCTTGTTGAGTGATACTCGCTAGGGCGTTGTGATGACATCAGTGTATAGTGCGTAGAGAGCAGGTGATAAAATGCTGCCCAGGGGAACAACGGCAGCGATCGAGTCGCTGCTAGACCTCGAACTCTCAACTCTCACGCAAAATGTCCTGTCACTGAGGCAGGGAGGCAAAGACATGCGCGACGTGCTGGGGGGGTGCCGGCTCTGAGCACTTAATGAAGTAGGCCCGGGTGCCAACGCAGTCGAATACGCGCGCTACGTCGAAGAAGACTACTATTGCACTCTCCTCTCGGTTAATCGCTGTTGCGGCGTAGTATAACCAGAGTGGTATACCCGCTTGCCAAACTGCTCGCTTCGTGGGTGGATGTGCGACTGGAGAAGTGAGAAGAATAACTTCCCGAACAGCTTGGCGACCGCGCTAAGGAGGGTTATAGATCGGTATCCCACAGGCTGGGGCTCTTCCCAACCTTGGGCAACATGATGAGCAGGCCTTCCTTCCATGCCCGGGGGAAAGAAGCCAGGCGGGTGCGGCGGATCCATTTTTATAAGCAAAAGGTTGCGGGTCGCAGGGGGACGCGTGGTGGGCGGCGAATCGTTACACTGCAAGAATTTTTTAGTACCGTAATTTTAAATCTGTGCTACTAATCTTCTAAAAAACTTATTGAAATTAAAAATAGTAAACAACATTTTAATCTATATGAAATGGCCAAAAGGTAACTATTATACTTATATATATACTGAAAGTAAGGGTTAAACATGAGTCGATATAGCTTATCTCTAAAAATATGTGTAATTTCGAAATATTGTAAAGAGCAAAGTTTATCTTTGCTTAACGTAGAAAATTAAGAACTTATTTAAAAGGATAAGGATTAATATCATTATGGACACACAATAAGAAAATATATTTAAATTACCGTCTAATTTCCGTCTCCTCTACGCTTTCATTAGTAAAACTTAAACGATTTTTATTTGCATTTCTTGTTCTACGACCTATGAACGACTTTTTCGTGGCATAATTAAATTAAAAAAGGAAATGTTTAAAAAGGTAAAAAATTATAATAAAAGTACAGAAGAAGAGAAAACAAAATAAACAACAGGATACTTAAACGAAAGAAATGATAAACAAAAGACAACCTACTATTCTATTAATCAAAAAAGGTGAAACTAAATATATCGCGCTGAAATAATACATTAAACTCTAATTATCTAATACGCACAATCGCATCTAAGTCTACTTCGCTACAGAGGACGGCGGGGAGACGGGCGCGGCGGACGCGTCGCGGGGCGCGGGGGGACGCATGGCGCGTGGTGCCGCTTCGCCGAGCCGTTTCGCAGCAAGGATTTTTTGATATTGTAACAACTTCTAAAGTACTTATTAAAATGAAAAACAGTAAAAGACAGTTTTGATCTCCATTAAATGGCCAACGTAACTAATATACTTATTTATATGTTGAGAGTAAGGTAATAAGTGAAACTTGCGCCAAAACTGCGGTTTATAGCTGGCGTGATGTGTCAATAATTAAATGCGTTTTTCTCTAAAACTATTCGTAATTTCAAATTAGTGTAAAGAGCAAATTTTATCTTCGTTTAACGTAGAAAATTAATAAAGTATTTAAAAGGATAAGGATTGATACCATTATGGACAAACATCCCTCACAATAAAAAATATATTCAAATTACTATTTTTAGACAGAAATATACTCACTGTATGTAATCCTTAGAAGATACAAATATGCTGTCGCTGACTTTTTTGTAGATCTTATTAAGAGGAATAATACTCTAGTACATTGTTTTCATGTAGGACTTACCATTAAAGCAGCGCATGCGTGAAAGTGTCTCAACGGGTAGGACTTTATGCACATTTATCATATTTATGTCAAATTACAATAAAATATACATATAATAAATGATATATAAACCTTCCCTGAGAAATACTCTACCTAATGGTGAAAACAGCATCAAAATCCGTTGGGTGGTTTAGAAGAAGATCGCTTAGAAAGGCCAGACAGAGACGAAATGCGTTCTTATTTTATAAGATATAGAGATAGAGAAGAGATAAAAAAAATGGAACCTTATAGGATTATTTCGTCTGTATGTCTGCCTGTCCGTGTGTCAAGACTATCTTAAGATAAATCTTAAGATTATGTGGAGGTATAGCTGAAATTAATATATAATATACTAGAGGGAGAGATTTTCGCCAAATTTTTCAAAATCCCTTCTTAGTGGATGTCCAGATTACGAAAATAAACATCTGTCCAAATTTCACGTTTCCACCATCAGCGGTTACGGCTGTGCGTGCGTCTTACCTCAGTCAGTCAGGTACATGTCCTTTTATATATATAGACAAGTGTACCGTTCTTTGAAACAGAAAAAATAAGCTTCCAAGTCAACGCAATCAAAATATACGAAAAACATTATTCTCGTGGAATTACAATTACGAAATTTAGCAAAAAGTGAGAACTTACAATACAAATAAAGAAAAATGAAAATTTATAGGTATGTGTAGAAAAAAATAATTATACTTGTAGTTCATTTCATACAAATTGAATGCATACACCCGTAAATTTATATTTGTCAATTTTATTTTCCACGTAATTTGACATTGAGTTCCACCACTCAATACGCAAAACGCGAAAGTGGGGAATAAAGTGCCTTAATACTAGGTCTGCATACCCTGCTGTATGCGGGATACAGCGTGAAGGTGATTTATTTTTTATTTTTTTATAATTTGTACATCCTGTTCAGGATTGTAGATTATTGGAATTGATACGGAACAGTCGGTGGGCGAGTCCGTCTTGCACTTGAACAGTTTTACTTTAAATGTTTGATTCTTTCATTAAATAGCTCTCACGACAGTGGGAAGTACAAAAACAATGCTACTTATGATTAAGTAAAAAATTTCATAATAATAAAATCGCAATTAAAATTAATATTCTATACCTATATGAAAATAAAGAAATATTTATAAAAACAAAAACCCCGACTGCAAAAAACTAAAAAGAAAATAAACAAGCCCAATAGTTTATTAGGATTAACAGTCGGGACCTCTTTAAATTATGCGGGGTTCTTGGTAAAGATTTTATTGATTGAAGAATTACTTATAGGTCCCGACGTCTATAATAGAAAGGATTAAAAAAAGCGGAAAGGGTCAATGTGTCAAATGACTGATAACTCGAGTAGATTTAGACATACTTATGTAAGTTAAATTGTTTATTTATTTTTATTTAGTTTAGATAATTTAAATTCTCAGCAATAAAGGACTAAGAAGACTTTATAAACGGACTATCCAATACAAAAAAAAGTTGAAACCAGTAGTTCCTGAGAGTAGCGCAATTAACCAAACAAGCTTACATCTTTATAATATTAATATAGATTCCATATTTACCATCTTTATAATATTAGTGTAGATTCCATATTTACCTGCATGACAGTGTATCGCCACCCGGCCTTCTTGTAAAGCAAATGATAATACTTTCGCCATGTTTAAAAGCCCACTCAGCGTTGCTTCTCCGTAGTCAGGCCACCCAAAATTGTAGTAGTATACTGGAATATTGCAAAATAAAAGATATCAAAAAGGCGATCTGACAGATTAAAGAAAATAAAAAAAAAACTTTTGCGTTGATTCAAAAGCATGATTTCGTGGGTCTATGCGACCGCAAATCTGAATAAAGTGATCCTATAAGGGTTCCTTTTTAAAACACGGAATTCTAATAGCATGTTATCTAGATTCTAAGGTTAAATTAGAGATTAATAAAAAAAGTTACATTTCTAGCCATATGAGGCCACCACACAGAAGTTATCCCAATAGATCATTCCATTGGGATAACTTCTTACTGCCGACTTGAAGGACGTAGACAAAGAGTACCTACTCTAACTAACACTCCGTTTTCCACTTTCCAACCAACAAAGAAACACTTCTAGTTGAGTGACGGAACTTGCACGGATACTAGCATCGCGATTGAACCTATGACCATCGCCTTGCCAGTCAAACGCTGTTCCGTTGCATCAGAATGACATCAATTAAAGTAAATAAAATAAATCTATGTATAAATTAGAACATACTGTCATTAGCCATGAATATGGCTGGATCATATGTGAAACCGGACTTGGTGAGTGGTGGTCCACAACTTGCATGCTCTCTAGGCATCTGTAGATTGATTACAGTGCGGATACCCCAACTATATAAAAAATAAATAATAATATTTGTTACGATTTTTTTAAATTTTGATATGATTTAACTTTTTAGATACGAGACTTCGCAAACTTCGCAAACATTAGCAAAATTATAAAAATATCTACATAATAATATGACATATAATATATATATATATATATATATATATATATATATATATATATATATATATATATATATATATATATATATATATATATATATATATATATATATATTAAATATTAAAAAAATATATATATGCACATTAAATCATATTATACATATACAGTAAGAATTTAAACTTACATAGAAATTGACATACCTGTGAAATTGCTGTATAATATTCCTAGCGGCGATACTGGCGGTGCTGGGACGCGCCATCGCCAGGATGTCATCTGTGACCCTGGAGATTGACATACTAAGTAGACATAGATGTTACAATCATTTCATAATGTTCAACAGAATTCATTCGTTCGAAGTTATCATTTAAAAACACATATTTTATTATATTTTTGTAATGTATTCTGAAGTTTTTATCGCTACTTAATTGTAAATTCATCGTCATTCAGTTCAGGTTGAATGACGATTAGTTTTACAAGTAAAAAACGATAAAAACTTTAGAATACATATTTTGTAATGGATTTGGGGTTGGTTTATTTCCAAGGAGTTCGAGAGAGAGGAGGATCAGGCGAAGCGAGGATGGAAGTGGGGAAGGGATTTCTCCTGGTTACTCTGCTGTATTTGGAATACAGAGTGTAACTGAAAAAAATGTATAAGTAATTTAAATCAAAATAAATCAATTTCACGCACACAGTACGCAGAGGCAGAGGGAACCTGGCAAATGTTAAGACCACCACCACTTGACGGTAACGGTGTCACATTCCGCCGAATTCTAAAGGCATTGCGTGTTGAGTGGAGGAACTCAACGCTGTGCCTTGCCCCAACACCAGAGCGAAGAAATGAAAATATAAATATAAATAAATATTTCATTTCCTGGAGAGGGGATCGAACCGACAACCAATCAATTTAACTTACAGTCACACTTTAGACTTTCTCGCAGGGGCACCTGCGCCACGACTGGCCTCAAAAAAAATGTGTAATAATAAATAATTAGTAATTTTATGATTTTTAAACCGCTTACTGGTTTCTAAAACCACTCTTTAAGTATTAAATTTCGTAAATAATAGAAAAATCGTTATATAATCGAGTCACCATGATGTTGCTATATACAGTTTTTTATAGTTTAGACAACACATCTTCTATACACTTAAAAAAACCAAATAATTAAGTAGTTCTTAATATGTAGTAGTTTATTTGTATAGAACAAAAACAAAACGTATGCATGTTAGCGTGTGCTTGTACCTCATTACATTATATTTTAGTGACTTGTTGTATGAAATAATGAACAACATTATGATGAATTAAAAGAACAAGGGGCACAAAGGTGGTCACGTAAGCTCTCACGTTTTTATTTACGACGATATTTTTCTTAAGCTTTTGCTTATAATAAAAGAAAATAGGGCTTTAGTAGTTCACTGATTGACTAATCGATTGATTGTTTGACTAACCGCTTGGTTTACCCACTGATTGATTGACTGACTATTTAAATAAATTAATGCGCACACTACATCGGATAACTTGAAATAGCATCCTATGTGAAGAGAGTATTGTATAGTTTTATATAAGCTAATAATATAGCGATAAACAGATAAGCGTCTTGCTCGGTCTCCCAAAGTAAGGTGACGCTGTAGAGCAGGGGTTCCCAACCTTTTCTTGATCAAGGACCACTTTTATGTCATTATTGGTAGCACGGACCACTATGCTTGTAGGTATAATATAAATTAACTATGATAATCAAACAGAAACTTCGCCTCACCATCCCCAGTCATAAAATTAAAATCGTTCGTGGACCATATTTAGGCTTCTGCGGACCACTGGTGGTCCGCGGACCACTGGTTGGGAATCACTGCTGTAGAGGTTATTAGGGCACAAAGTAGACCATAACCATCGCGGTGGCAATCTCACGTTGCGCCTCTATGTATGAAAATTAGCATTTTCCTGCTGCGTGGTCAAATAGAAACAACTAAGGGTAGTATAAACATGACATATTTTATTTCAACACAGAGAGAATTTGCGGACACTTTTAACACAGGGTATCAGAGGTTATATTAACAAGTAATGTATAGCCTATAGCCTTCCTCGATAAATGGACTATTCAAAACAAAAACAACTTTTCAATTGGAACCAGTACTTAATGAGATTAGCGTGTTCAGCCAAACAATCTCTATTTTTTTGGGAGGTGAGTCATGGCGTAGGAGCACAAGTGAGCGATTGTAAACGCAAAAGTTAGTCGGTTCGATTTCCATCCGAGAAAATAAAATATTTCATATTTTAATTTCTTCGTTCTGTCTCCGACGCAAAGCGCGGCGTTAAGCTCCGCCACTCAACAAGAAATGCCTCCAGAATTCATGGGAAAGTGGGGAGCGGAGAGTGGCGAACGGATCTTAACAATACACAAAAAAAATAACTTTCTTGCTAACAACATAAATAAGTTGTAACAAGCGTATAAGAATTTTGGCGTAGGTCGATGAGAAAGAATGGCTTAGTCGGTCAGAGTGCTTGGAAGGTTTCCAAAGCGGCGCGGGTTCAAATCCCGCAACGTAAAAAAAAATATATGTTAAATGTTAGTAAATATTTATAAATTTCTCTTACCAATCAGAATACAATCCCTGTATAGCAGTACCACATTTTTGCGGTAATTCGTATTGGCACCGCGAACCACCGCAGAACAACGCGCATTGTAGGGCAGACGGTGTGTTAGTGCGTACGCGCTCACTTATAGTGCTGTATATAGCTGAGGGCGGTCTGTTGATACGACGACGAGAGTCACGGCTTCTGGAAATAAAATAATTAAGTTTGTGATTTTTTTCTAGATACGTAGGATAGGATAGATTAGAGGCCAGTCGTGGGGCATAGGCACAAAGTGTGGCTGTAAACGGCTGGCTGTAGGTTCGATTCCCACTTGAGGAAATAAAATATTTATTTAAATTAATATTTTCATTTCTTCGCTCTGGTATCGAGGCAAAACGCGGTGTTGAGTTCCGCCACTCAACGTGCAATGCAATAAGAATTGCATGATGAGTGAAGATTACAGTGAAAAGTAGTTTTCCTCAAACTACCTAAAACATATAAGTTCTTATAATTTATAAAAAGTAGAATTAAGCAGAATTTTATACAGGAAGCATTTCCCATTAATGTGCACATGACGTGCGAGGTAAAGATTGTTATTACAAATACACATATGCGAATATATTATAATACAAAATAGAACTCTGCTAGAACATGCAGACATTTTCCCTTTCGTGACTTTCCAAGAATTTTTTAAAATGGTAATGCAAATTTTAGAATTTTCGTCGTTTAGGGAAATTGCTTCAAGCCCATATAAAAATTTATATAGGTATATGCAGGTGATACATAACATAACAAATAATTTATAAATAATAATTTAATACAGTTTTACACTTTTGTCTGCATAGAAAGAAGGATAGGCAGACCTAATGTTTACCTAATGTTAAGACTTCCCCACTTTTATTTCGATTTAATCGAGACAAAGCTTAATGAGTGGCCGAACTTGTCCTTTGTCCAACTTATCGGTAAAATGAAAATAATAAATATAATCACTTTCCCGGGTGCTGATGGGATCCACAGCACCATAACAGCCTAATATTTTGTGTAAACGGCATCGCGACTTTGTTGTTAAAATATCTCAACGTCAGTAAAAGTTGTGGATTCAGTTTAATCTGATGTAATCTCGGAATCTGATGTAATCAAATCTAATGCAATGCTATTACGATTATTATTACTTCTTAGTGTTTAAACTTTTTAATATTATAATAGTAGATAATTAAAAAATATTTTATTACAAAATATAACATATCCTTACCTGTCCAAAAAATGGAAACGACGAAAGTTCATTAAATTAATACTTGACTTCCGGCGGTTCTTGTTGAACACTATCTTAGACATAATTTTTAGATAGATAAATATATTGGAAATAAAAATCAATTTTCCAGTGGCATGGGTTCCAATATCAATGTAATTTTAAAGCTTTCTTTGTTTCTAGTTATTTTCGTCGTAATATTAATGTCAAACAAAATAAAGTCATATCCAAGGAAAATTAAGTCATTATATTTTTTTACAACTGGTGCACCTATAAACTGTACTACTAAAATTCAAATATTAGACACTAGTGTTCTTATCATGGTTCCGATCGTGTAGGATATAGGTATTCTACGAAAAATAAGCTTTTCGTCTTTACTCAAATAAAATGTGCATATATATAAACTCTTTCATATAAACGTTCTTCTTGTAACTCGTCATTTAATGAAAACTGCAGGAGAATATGACGCACGATTTAAAAGTTAAGGAAAGTTCTCCATAAATATAAAAAGACTTTTCTTTCAAATCCTACACTAGTTCCATTTTAAATACTCTTTTTTTTAATTAGGTCAAATTATAACACATTACGTGGCTCCAAAATAATGGCCTAATTTTTCTGATTATTATCGCTACCAAAACACAATTTACCATTTATAAAATTGAGTTAATAGGAATAGTTACGTGAGTTATATATTTTTATTGCTTTAAATTACTGTTTAATGAACATTTCTTAAATTAACTTCAATGTCATGTTGTTGTTAGTTGTATAATCTGAAAAAAAAAACTTTTATATTATCCATAAATTTCTTCCTCCTGGCATTAATCCCGGCGTATGTAATGCCAGGGTCCGAGGTTAGGAGGTGGATCGTGAGGAATACTGCACGGGTGCTGTGTATTCAGTAGCTTCTGGAAGTAGCTTCTCCATCGCTCCTTCACAGAGGCATGACTGCAGAGCAGCGAGCCCTAGGAATCTCCGACACAAAGACATTTTGCGGTATCTTGCGTCGCTTTATCCCGGGCACATGCCAGTTTATATATGAGCTTCTACCCCTCCACAATTTGAAGTTTATCATATAGTGGTGATAACGATGATGGCTGATTGTGCTCGATCCCAAGCATCCTGAGCAGTGTGTTAGTCAAGAGGTTTTGACTTTTCATCTTTGTCAGGAAGTCGGTCTGCATCTTACTTTTTTAAATGAGCATTAAATACTCTGATTTATATTAAATAATTACTTTTATAAAGTAAACATATATATAAATATGTAAACATGCGCTTACTTTTTTTATTTAAAATCTAAAACGATAAACACAATATGTCCGTAGGCAAGCAGAGCCATTTTCATACTGTCATTATAATGGGTGGTGAAAGAATAAACATTAACCTCAACCATGGTCAAGGTACTATCACCAAAAAAAATTTTTTTTATAGTTTTTTTTATGACATTTTAATAGACATTACTAGCATTTATACTATACATGTTGTAGGATTTTTTATAATTTATTTTTCATAATTTTGTAGTGCAGTTGATTTGCGGCTGATTACACGTGCGACGTAATAGTTGTCATGTTAATGGTTGCATTTAAAAAACCAAGTATATCATATTTTGTCATAGAAAAGCAATATTTTAATTATATTTATATAATTTCACGCTGTATCCCGTACATAAAAGGGTAAGAAGCTGAAGGAATCTAGTTTTAAGACACACCGTTCTCCACTTTCCGCCCAATTTTCGAGATATCGAGTGACGCAACTCAAAACCCCACTTTGTATTGTTACCAGAGCTAAGAAATTAAAATAATTTATTGCTCCGAAAAAGAGTTTAAGTTATATTTTTATTTAATTATTTAAAAAAAATATATGACTGTAATATACAAATAAAAAAATATATAAAATAAACAAACTTATATTATTTTTAAAAAAATAATTTAAAAAAAATAAGTTTTTTGCTGGCGACACACATGAGGGATAGTAATTTAGTAATGGTGACAAGTTATTGTAGGGTAGCTTATGTTGATTTTGAGGGCTGAAATCGTTAGCGCTTTAACTTCTAACGGAATGTAGTTTTTAATATTATAATTATATATCTATGTAACATATATCTAGTATTATGTGACATCTAATAAATATATATATAATTTAAAAATAAATAAAAAAACAATAAATGACAAGACTGCTTAGTCTCTAATATCAGTTTTTTAAGTTGTAAAAAAATATAAATATATATATATTTGCACACGAAAAATGTAAGCAATTAGCTAAAAGAAGATTCTTCCAGCCAAATAATGGACGTGGTTGACTGCCAAACAGCGGGAAAAGAGACAATATAATATACACACAGTGTTGTGTGAATAGAAATTAATAAATAAATGCAAGGTAAGTTTTGAAAATAGTATAGTATAGTATTTCATAAAAGGAAAATAGTATTTTACATGTATACGAATATATGAACAATATAAAAACCATCACGCAATAAGAAATGGCGTGACCACATTATTTATACACTTCCAGCGTCGTACGTAGTAGGTAAATGTCACGGCGGACCTTAGTTTTTAGAACTGAAGTTTCTTTTATTACGCATTGTGCTTTATTACAAGAAAAAAATATATAGTTAAAATAAAAATAAATAGTTTACAATTATTTTTTTTTGTTTTTAATTTATGTTTTATCTGTTTATTTGCTTTTATTTGTTATATTGTTTTTTAATTATATTTTATTTTAAAGCCAGTATGTATGTCCTTACTCTACATCCGTGCGTTAATATTGTCAGCAATAAAAAAAAAGGTCTCAATAATAATGATCTCAACATGTCATCTCGATTAAATAAAAGGTGACTCATACCATTTCGCCACTTAACACGTAGTCTTCAGAATTCGGCGGAAAGTGCTTTTATGGGAACGGAGTGTCTTAACCTAGATTCCCAGGTTTCTTCTGCCTACTCTGCTATGTGCGGGATGCCGCGTAAAGTTAAAAAAACATATAGAACCACAACCATCACATCCAAATCCTGTAAGTATTATATCATGACCTCTTTGGGGCTTTTACTTATAACTCCTTCCTCGTTCTTAAATAGAAATTGCTATACGCAACCTGCGTAAAACATGTTTGTCACACATTCTAAGTTTGTAGAAAATAATTGTCGAAAATTGCATCAAGCATTCATACTCCGCTTCCCATTTTTCGCCGAATTTTGGAGGCATTGCGTTTGAATGGCGGAACTCAACGCCACGGTTTGCCTTGACATCGCGAAAAAATTAAAATATATATTTAAATAAATATTGGTAATATTTTATTACAAATCGGGTAGAAAATTAATAAATTTTTGATGCTTTCGACTTCCCTTCATGAAAAATAGAATGGAATCATAAAATATGTATACGCCTATAGTAAGCGTTATTTCCCCTATAGAGCCATTAATATGAATGAGTCTATAAATAGCTGATACAGTTTTGGACTTCTTCAGTTCTTTCATGCAACTTTTTGGAGTTAATAGAAATGTATGAATTATTTTCTAGCTTTAATTTCGCATATTTTTTTGTTTTTTTTAGCTTCACGTTCTACATCTCATATTATATGTATAGCAGAGTAGGCAAAGAGAATCAAGAGAAGTCTTGAGGTTTCGCCAGAATACTAGAATTTGTATGTTGTGTGGCGAAACTCAACGCCACATTTTAAATACCAGAGCCGGAGAACGAAAGTAATCTATTCTTCTATTTTCAATCGAACATATAACTATCTTGGTCATAGTCACACATTGTCTTACTATCTTACGCCTCACACTATTAGTTATAAGTACTTCTGTGTAAATATTGCCCTGAATGGAACTTGAACCCACAACCAATGTCGTCACTATGACGTAAACTTGTGTCACTTGTATACTGGAGGAGTGAAGGCTAAAATTAGCAGTCATAAAATTTTAGTGGCGTATTTCGAGGTAGCATTTATCTTGATTTTGGTAATAAATTTTAATATTACACCACTTATAGAACTCGAGGACATTTTTAATTTAGGGTGTATGGCGAAATTTCTTTTATTGTAATGTATTTTTTTGTATCTAAAAACTATATAATGAAAACATAATGATATTTGTCGCTGTTAGTGCGTTACTAAATGTATGCGATAGTTGCGGATTTAGTCAAAAGTTCAAGTTTCAAGCTTTTTAAGCTCTACTCCGACACTCAATATACGACCTCGCGAATTTTCGGAAATGTCTCAACCCTATTTTTCCTCTGCCAACACTGCTGTATATGGAATACAGGTGAAGCTAACACAAAAAATGTTTTTTCCATAAACAAATATTATTAAGAAACATTAATACAAAATGTTACCTGGCTTTGCTTTCCGGCGCTACTCTTCTTAATCGTCGCCTGCAAAAGCGTGCTGCGCGTACGCAACCCAACCTCTCCCATATCGGACATGTGGTTTCATGTTCTGGTGTGTTGTTTACTTCTTCTGGTGCGTTGCCGTTCATTTTGCTTACATTATTTTCTTATTTATTTATCTTTTTTTAATATATTGTGTTGTTATTTTATTACTATTTTTTATATTTGTTGTAATTATAATTTTATCTTTTTACACATTAATTTTCAAATTTTTTTTATATCATACGTGTTACTAAATTTAAAAGATTGAATATTATAATTATTCGCGTTTTCATGATAAGTAGCCTAGGTCTACATGTTAATACTATTTATATACTCGTAACTTACATATTTATTAAAAAAAAAAAATCATTTTTTAATAGTTTAAATATGTAAAGAAAGGTTATATAACTGGATAGAGATACATCCGAAATGATAAAGCGACATTTTATGTTATAAGAATGTCTCTGAAAAGTTAAAACTGTTTAATATATACAGTTCAAACATGCTGCTTCCCGAACACATCAAAGTACTTAGAGGTAGTCTGGGAAGCTAGTAATAAGATACATCTTTAATGTTCTCAGATTATTAATTCATATATAATTTCATACAACCTAGAAATAGATACCACAACCAAACTATAAGTTGCGATTAAATTAGATTCTTCTAAGATTTCAACTCACAACAACGTCGTAGAGTCAATGCGAAAGCAAAAAAAAACATGAATTCTATATACATACAAAGTCTGGAACTAGTACCAGCACAATTTAATTACTACAATAATAGTGCATTTGTTCGGAATATTTAAGTAGATATCGATCAGGTGTAGGTACCATATAAATTAACAAGATAGTAAACAGTTATCATTGATGTTCTCTTGACGTAAATTATAATACGATGTTTGCTCTTTCAGTTTTTTGTATTCAAATCGATTGGAGTTATTCTCATTTCTGCATTTTGCAATAACATAATGCAATTACATAATTAAGTCCCACTATAATGCTGCTCTTGCTCTTAATTGGAGAAGAGAATATTTGTTTCAGTTAGTCAGTCAGTCAATCAGTTTGGCAAAGACTATGTATAAACACTAGTATTTCTAACAGCCGTTTATTTTTGCTCCAAAGGACTGAAAATATGGATATTTGACAGAGATTTGATATATCACCTTGATACCTCCACGCAATCTTAAGAAAAATGGTCTTTTCAGACATACGAACGGACAACAGGGTGATCCTATAAGGGTTCCATTTTTTACTATGGAGGTGCTAAACCCCAAAAAAGCAAGAGATAAACGAATTCAGAGCAATTGCAATAATAATATCTGGTCCTCGTCAAGATACCTTAGGGTCACGGCTTCTATTTTGAAGTCATTATGAAGATGTAGGTAACTAGGAATCTATATATATTGACGATACTATGTAATTACAAAAGACTGTTTATTTATGAAAAATAAATAAAATTGGGACCTTTCTGTTAAGTTAAGTTTGAATTCTATACTTTCCGTTTCATTTTTCCTAAGCAATCATAAAAAAAATCTGATGTTTATATTATCTTGTTATAAAATTTTGCGTATTTCTTCTAATTTATTTTCTTTTATACTTTATTAATTTTTATACTTACGCTAATATAATTTTTGAGCTTTTCAGTTTTCCTGTTCAATTAATTACTTATATAAAAATCATATTTAAAAAAATATTTAGTTATTACAAGCCAGCCGCAATAATTAACAAATTAAACAGATAAAAAATGCATTTAAATCTTAATTACATTATTACATTAAATTATTTAAAGTTTCATCATATATTTAGTTTTCGTTAAAAGATTTCGTATTTTGAGAAACAACGCACCGTATCCACGCGTTCGCGTCGAGCGCGGTTTCGTTACTAATAAATATCGACTATACAAAAGAGGGTGTTTGCCCTTTACCAGCGATTTTATTTTTTTTACACGTTATAGTTAGAATTCAGTAACTCCTTGATTCATATTTATATGATGAAGTTACTAAATTCTACAATTGAATGAAAATTCATAACTCGTAGAAAATTTTAGACAAAAGTATAAGCTCTGTGATGATTTTTGAAGGGCCTTTTACTTTTATGGTTTTATGGAAAGAAGAAAAGACAATTTTCTTTTGCTATTTAAATCAGTTTCACACTGTATCCTGCACACAGCAGGGTAGGCATAGGGTACCTAGTGTTAAGGCACTCCGTTCTCCACTTAGGCCGAATTTAGGACTCTACGCCGCGCTTTGCCCCAACACCAGAGCAAAGAAATTAGTCACAGTTTGTGTTTGCGCCACGACAGTAGTAGGGATTCAGGAGTTCTGGCCCACCCACCTGGTCCCTTCGGGAATGAATCTGAATCCAGAACTCCTGCATCACATCCTAAAAAAAAAAAAAAAAAGTTTGGTATCATTTTGGGGGTTTTCGGGGACGCCCAATCGATTGCTGCTATCCGTTTTGTGATATCTCTTCACGATCCTGACATACGTTTTTTGGTTTTGGTTCTCCAATACACCTAATTAGCTTAATTACTTTATTTGTGACAACTTAATTACTTTATTTAACTTAATTACTTTATTTGTGACAACTTGGAA
>JAATLQ010012244.1:0-22015 GCA_013421005.1 Heliconius erato x Heliconius himera
TGTCCTCCGTGATATTCAACAGTGCTGAAACTGTGCTGTGGAAGGGACGGAAACCGGACTGGAAAGGACACAATAACTTGTTGGTTGAGAGAAAGGAGTAAAGCTGGTTATTGACTAAGGATTCTAGGATCTTAGATAGAACAGGAAGGATAGATATTGGACGGTAATCAGTGACATCGGAAGGATTTGAGGTTTTGGGTAATGGAATGATATAAGCATTCTTCCATTGTGAAGGAAAAGCATTACTTGACAGTGAAAAGTTTATAATGTGGGTGACCACTGGTGCAATGCATTCCCACACAGGAAGAATCATCTCAAGACTGAGATTATCAATTCCAAAGGCTTTAGAGGAAATGGAGTAAACACACTTCTTGACATCATCCTCTGATACAGCATTGAAAGAAAAGGAAATCGAGTCTGGTAGGTCAATAAGGGATAACAAAGCAAGTGTTTCAGATTTTACTAGGGGACTTATATTTAATGGTGGAGTTGTAAAAAAAGAATTGAGAGTAATTTTGCTATGTACAAAAAATTAAATCATCATCAAACAAAAAATATTTAGTATATATTTAATATTTATATTTATCACTTAGCAAAATATATTTTTATCTTCGTTATATAATATATAAATATATAAGTAATTTTTACAAAGATAGGAAATAGGGTCTATAGTTAGTTACACCTTATGGAATAAATAGAATTTGTTAGGGTTGATACTATTTCAGCATAAAGGGTTATGTTAGTGAATAATATGATTTGTGAAAAAAAAAATCTTGATTCTTTTTCTTCCTGGCATTAATCTCGGCTTTTCCAAGAGTCTGCCTTCCTACTCAACCTACTCTACTTTGCACCGTCTTTAGCGTCCTCCGCGGTTAGACCATTTGCTTTTATGTCCTGCATTACGACGTCCAACAAGCGCTTGCTTGGGCGTCTGAGAGGTCTCACTCGTGGAACCGACAAAGCATGGTATTTGCATTCGACAAAATTCTTAGGCCGGCGCATAACGTGGCCAAACTATCTGAGGCCACGTTCTTGGAGTTTATCTGCTACGTCACGGACTCCAAGACTACTTCGAATGAATGTGTTACATATGCGGTCAGATCTCGTTACACCGCACATCCATCTCAGTATCTTCATCACCGTGACGTGAAGCTTCTGAGTGTGCCGAGATAGTGCTAGCCAGCATTCGCTGCCGTATAAAAGAACCGGTCGGTCTAAATGGGCTCTTGAATATTAAACTCTTGAGTTTGGGTGGTATCCTGCGATTGCAGACTACACCAGTGATTCCCCGCCATTTGGCCCACGCAGCACAGCCCATGTACTCTGTCTTTGATCCATTTAGTTCAAAACCACTTTTCTCAAGCTTACTCTTTTAGAGGTTTACTTTACACTCAGTCGGTTCTTGTCAATGAGTGTTATATTCTAATTCGAATAATTTTATTCAAAATAAGAAATTACATGCTTCATTTTTTTAACCGTCAAATAATTTAAGACCAATTCACTAAAGTTAGTTAAATACCTCAGACCTGAGAAGTGAACCGGTGCAAGAAACTCAGCGGGATTTATTTTTTTAAATTCAATTTTATACAAATAAACATATTTAAATTATTAGTGACAATAATACCTTTGAAACAGACTGGAGCGAGCATTTCATTCCCAAGGCGTGTTATTATTTATAAAATCATAAAAAAAATAAAAATTCAATAACCTTTAACACACAAACGTGTTTTCACATTTTTTTAAAAAAATCATCAGTATACATCATAAGCCATGGGTCTTGGATGTGAGCCAAGACATTATAAAAACGGACTAAAAACTGAGCCCTGGTATGGTACTGTAATCTGGAGGGGTTAAATTTCGCCAACAGTAGTCCTAACCATAGAAGCGAAATCGTGGTACATCTCTCTGATAATTTCAATATAGGCCTCAGTAACAATAATCAGTAACCTTTGAAACAGAACTCAATATTTTAAATATTTTAATACTGTTCTAGAAAAGATAACATGTTTATATTCTATAATAAAATGTAAGGGATACAGAAATATGTTCTATTTCTTATTTTACGACTTTCAATCGATGTCGTCGAGTCGAGTGTCAATCGAGTAAAGATTATTTCGCCAATGTCACTTATAGAATGGAGAAGATACAAATCTGTAGGTGTACGATTTCACATTTACAATGACAATTGACACATCTATGACAGATCATCATATGTTATTTTTTAGTTTGTAGTTTTGTTGACTTTTCATTTATGATTTAATTATAATTAAATAATGTTGGGTAATTTAAAAGAATTTATATCAGTGGTCCAAGACGGGTTAATTTCAAATAATAATTTACGGCAAACTTTACAAGAAGTACAAAAAGTTAAGAATATATTTAAAGAAAAACAAAAAGTAAATAACGAAAGCAAAGTTAACTACGGGGCTGGTGGTGCATTATTAGAACAATATCAAGAGCAATGGGCAGAATTACATGAAAATGCTGACAAAAACGCAAAAGCTGCTGAAGAAGTGGATAAATTAATTATCGAGATACATGAAAGTACCAAAGCGCGCTTGCATAGTGCAACGGAGCTGGCACAGAATTTAGCGTACTTACCAAACCTAACTGTTTCGGTAGCGCAATGTATCGATAGTCTCAGGAATGTACAGGCTTTGATGGCTGATGTAGAGGACCAATTAGTTAAATTTGAAGACATAGTTGAGAGAAGTAATATGGAAAAATGGAAACTTGATCATCATTACCACCTTACATTGTATAAAGAAAAAAAAATGAGTATGTTATCTTACTTGTGTATATAGTGTTATTTGTATTATATTTTTTGATACAATAATCAAAACTAACTATAATATTTCAGCTGGACTGGAAGAAATACGGAATCAATTAGCCAAAGAAAACCTTGACAGAAATAATGAGAGGGAAAGGAAGCAACTTGCTGACTTGCAAACTATAAGAGAACACAGTGCAATTGCATTCCAAACTGACATTGCAAAATATCTAATAAGTGGAAATGTCCCATCAAGTAAGTTTGTAATTTTAGTAATTTCATGTAATATCCAGTATATAACAAGGTAGGCAAAGAAACCTAGTATCAAGACTATTCTCTACATGAATTTGTTAAGTGAACTCAATATCACATTATCTTAACAGAGTTGAAGAAGATAACAATAATTTCCTCCCTCAAGTGTAACATTTATAGTCAATAACTCTGGTCTACAATGGCCTTAATATAATTTTTATATTAAATAAAAATAAACATGCTATTTTAGTTTTATTTTCTCATTTATTTGTATAGAGTAAATTAAATTTTTAAGATATAAATTATTTATCCTCACACTTTTAACCACATAGTAGGTAGATGGAGCTTAATCTTTAAAGTCTGGTTTTTACTAAGAAAAAGAAATGAGAGAATAATGCTTAGACGGAGCAGACCCTTTTTAAATAAAATAGTATTATTTTGTAATTACTTCATTCCTAGCCAGAGCAAGCTTATTTCAACTCTTTATGTTGGCTTGGCCGGTTCCACCCAACTATTTATTCATAGAAATACAAGTGTGCATTTTACTCTTACTCAATCTTCGAGGATTTGTCCTTTTTGCGATGGAAACCGAGCATTAGATTTTCTCTCTCCTCACCCTTTTCATTTGAAATATTGCATGTCGAGCACCCGAACTGACAGATTTAAATGTCAGAGCAAGTGACAGACATTAATTTAAATAGTCATTCCTCAAATTGGAACCCACAAATAACACATTTACAGACAGACTGACCCATTCATGAATATATTTTTAAAAATTTATGGCTTCTTATTTCAGCTCCATCAGCAGCCCCTAAAGTGACATTAGAACAGATACAGTTGGACGATGATCCTACTGACTTAGAGAAGTTTTTAGAAGGTTGAAAATGGCAGCTAAAATTTAATTGTGGTGATATTCAGAGCTTTTATTATAACATATTTTTATTACACAGCTTTATTATAAGAAAGAATATTGACTTAAGTTATTTAATATATGAATAAGTTGTTGTTACATAAATATTTATAAGAGATTAATTTTTAATTTCTTTTGTTTGTTTTGCATATACTGCATGTATTAAATAAAATTACTTTTTATAGATTTTTTTTGTATATTATATTTTTGAACCCATGTGTAAGATTGTCTGAAACTAAAGAAAGACAAAATCTGTGTAAAGTAATTTTATTTAATTACAAAAGGCAAGTTCTTTTATTTTATTTTATCAATTAAGACATAATTATAATACTAAAGAAAACTAAGTTATAATAAATATTTTTGAAAATTTTAAATTAAGAGAAATGTATAAATAATTAATTGTTCACATTTATAGAGAATAAAAATTTTATTTTAGCATTAAACACATATGTAATTTAATTTTCCTTTTTTTTCAACTGAAATTATTTTTCTTATTAGAGTCAAAACTACAAAATATATATACAAATGTTTTTATGATTAGTAAAA
This sequence comes from Heliconius erato x Heliconius himera, assembly GCA_013421005.1. Lineage (NCBI taxonomy): Eukaryota > Metazoa > Arthropoda > Insecta > Lepidoptera > Nymphalidae > Heliconius > Heliconius erato x Heliconius himera. Next base: position 4,479 of record JAATLQ010012244.1, read on the forward strand.
AGTTTACACATTGTCAAATCTCATTGTTCTTCATCTAAGTGGTTATCAAAATATTTTACTTGCGTAGTAAAATTTTTCGACACTTGCTAACTCCTTGCGAGTCCCGGCCAATCCTTTTAAATATTTCTATATCTTTGCCTGTTTCTTTAAATTTCGTCCGAACTTCACTTAAAAATTTTGCATGTCTTATGGAACTTTCTACAATTTTCTAAGTTTTTCGTAAAATTGGATGTAAATCCCCACCACCATATGTTGAAATCTTAACTTTGCCTGGTAAATGATTTTTAATTAGGGTATTATTTTTCATGGACACAGTTTCAAAATCGTCATCTGATGAAAAGTCTGACATACATAAAGTCATATGTCGCTTTTTCGGCACTGTCCATCTTAAAGTTTGATGATTTTCTTTAACAACTTTAGACTCGTAATCTGTATCAGATGCAGGTCTTTTTGGTTTACTTTTCTTGTTTCTTAGACTTTTACTGGACCTAAGTTCTTTTTTCTCCCCCCTTGGGGGGCTGTGGAAGTTTTTTAAATGAATGCTATTTGTCTGTTTTGAGTTTAAATCAGGAAAATTTTGAGAATATATGACAACGCTATCAACAGATTTTTTTGTATGAAAATTATCTTCGAGATCTGTATCTTTTTCTTTGTCATCTGACGACTTTTTCTCACCAGAGATATCGCTACTGCAACTTGTATTGCTGTTGCTGGTGCTGTATTGTTCCACTGCTTGCTTTTCAAGTTCTCGAAACTTTGTGTCTATACTTTCATCAGAATCTTTATACTGTTCCAAAGCCTCTTTTTCGAGTTCCTCAAATTTATCGATACTAGGTCGGAGTTTAGCAGAATTTTTTGGATTTAATTTAATAAGACCAGGTTTTAATTTTGGTGGAGTTCTAACGATTGGTGTGATTATGGGTGGGGCGCTCATACTGAGCACTGTGCTGTAGAGAAGTTTTTTCCTTATGTCTTCCTTTGCTTTATTACTTGTCGTTGGCACTTGACCGTCTTCTACAATTTTTTTTGTTTTACTTGTTGTTTCAGTACCAGACTGTGTTGTAGGTTTTTGTTCTTTAGTTTCTGTTACGTCAATTATGGCATCATTTTGGCTTTGGATTTGAGTCGAAAGTAATTCTTTGTTATTAATATTTTTTGATACAGTATCATTATTTAGAGTGTTATTTAATTTATCTATTCTCGGCGATATATTTTTACCGGGCCACCAAACCAGACGTCTTTCAACATATCTCGTAGGTCTGGGACCAGTGGGCGTATATCGGTTGACAAAAGTTCCTTTATAGGGTAAATATTTAGAGTTATTTGCTCGCATAAATGCTTGCACACTAGAAGACAACCGACCAATAGCACGTTGATAATTTGATAGCTGCGGAGGTCGCGATGCATCGAACTGCAACTTTTAAAATATTTTCATAATGTATATGAATATGAATGAATATATTTAAAAAATATATATATATTATATTTTTTTACAGCTTACAGTGCTAAAATTAACTGTTATACAGTATACCTACTACACTAGTAGTGTTTTAGGAAAAGCATTTAACGTTTGATATATCTTTTAAGTATACTTATACTATTTACGTCATCACAATAAAAACTACCTTATTATTCGAATCAATGTGAAGCTGGGCATTGTCCAGAATACAATTAGGAGACGTTGCACCGATTTTTCTAGATTGTCTCCGCCTCGCCCTGATCTTTCTCGAGACTGGCAATGGGCTTGGTACTCTAGGCCTGCCGTGGCTGGAATTATTCCATAAGTTGCGAACACCCTGTATTTTCGCTTTAAGAACAGCCTCTTCTGATGTTTCGGTCGGGCCCCAGCGCTCGCTAGCTGCCGATCGGTGTCCGTTAATTGCTATATTATTAGTTTTATGATCTTGGATAGATTTAGAAATGCTTAGTGATGGACGATTTTAAAGAAGTTTTAAAAATGTCACGTCGGTTGTACTTATAAATTTAAATATAATATTGAACACAGATCTTGCAAGTTTTATTATTATATAAAATAAAAGACAATTATAATATAGTAGAGTAAAATAAATTATTAAAAAGTAAAATCTAACGCACAAATCGTCATCGACGAGCATTTTGTACTGCCTTCTACGACGCGGTACCAAATTTCGGTCAGAGTTGTCAATTAATTTTCGAAACCAATATTCCACCTGGAATAAATTTAAGTTTAATAAAGAAAACTTATATAGCCTCTTGTATGTATATTTTTTTACTTTAACGCTGTATTCTGTATATTCTTTCCGATACGATACTGCGTTTTGAGTGGTAGAATTAGTTAAACATCGCGGTTTGTGTCAGCGAATTAATGAAAATATTTTATTACTTAGAGTGAGAAAAGAACACACACCTATCGCGTTAACAGTCAGACGTTGTGTCGCTTTACCACGACAGTCTTGTCTTGTCTTGTCTGTCTGTGTTTTGCGTCTCTACAATCCCCATGATGCCTAGGACTGACTAGCAAATTAAGAACAAAGATATAGTAAAGCCAAATACCTCAGGTAACATCCAACATTCTGTAGGGTCCGTGTTTTCGCAACTGTTACTGCTATAATGCGAAATATTCTTTTCATTTGTGCAAGTGTAACAGTTTTCTCTGAATTTTTATTTAAATTTATTAATCACAAATATATTGATAAAATGAGTAAAAAAGGATAGAATTTTATTTTATACTTATATGTTCCGCGCGTCTTGTGGCGGTGTAGGCAGAGAACAAAGCGCCAAACGATTAGTTCTTTGGTATAAAAAAATATGTATTTAGGAAGTTCAGTAATGAAGCCTCATTATAAAAAATCGTCTTTAGAGATATAACGAAACCTTTGACGCTCCGTTCATTCCTAAGTTAAGATAAAAAATAATATATTTTTGAAATTTGTGATATATGTAATTTTTTTTAATTACCTAACATCATCGTAGTAGAAAGTCCCATAAAACTGAGCCAGTCTAGACTCTGGAATAACGTCTTTCACGCTCCTTTTATTACAAGTGCCATTTTCCTTACTATTACTACCAACTAAGCGTTGATCTAAAATGTTTTAAAATTTCTTTTACGCAATTATTGGAGTTTTATAAAATATATATTAAAAAGTAAACCTTAAACCTGATATTTTTTTACGATTATTTGATCCGCATTGAGAATCTAATGTGTCTTGTAACACTTGGTTTACTCGGCAATGTTGTGTCCAAAGGCGCTGCAAATTTAATTATATTATTTTTTAACAACCTTATTCATTATTTTTAAGGCGGGGGAGGCGCGGGTTCGAGCCCGCTACATTCAAACTTTTATACGTATTCTAAATAAGTAACCTTATTAATATTAAACGTTCAAGAACCTAAAGGTCTCTAGTATATATGTATTATCTATAGAACCTACTGACTCGCGCTATTTTTGTCCTAATTATTTGACAGGATTTCGGGCACAAGATTTTTTTTCTCTGAGCAATTTTAAATAGATTTTGATGTCTATATAAAACATATTTTGGATTATTTTATTGAAAAATGTACAAGACTTGAAAAGTTGAAGAAACTGGTTCCAAGATATATTATAGACGATAATTAAAAAAAATCACATTACAGCCTTAAGAGTGGGAAAAGTGCTTTTATCTCGATATACCTACCATTTTAGTTTTCGCATTTCTAATGTAATGTTTCTAATGTAAATAAAGTATTCATATTTCTAATAAGCTTTGGCTCGAACCCTTTAATTTTTTATATGACATCTACGATATCCATACTTAATTTTTTAATATTTGGAAAGTATATAATAATGTAATTGGCTTTAACAACCGCAGAGCAGCATGGATGAATGAATGAATGAATGGTGGAGAAATTACAAGAAATATATTAAAATACTTTAATAATATCATTTTAATTACCTGATTAGCTACAATAAATCCATCAGGTTGGTCAGAGGCCCAAGTGAGATCCGCACACAGGGCTATATGTGCCCAAGCAGATGAATAACGATCCACTTCGAAGTTCATTCAATGTGACATCACACGCAAAACCTTAATTATTTTTAACATAAGAAACAAATAATATAATAGTCGTTAAAGTTTAATAGATAAAGGAACGGTAAAACAATAAACAAAAATAACGACAATTGGTTAGACATTAGGTTAAATCAACAAATATAAAATTTTCCTCTTTTTTGATAGATACATGATTTAGATTTTTTTATTTTAATTTGAATTGTTTTCGAATTGATTATAATAATGTCATCGAGTTGGCTAGGCCCAAGTTCTTAGTGTTTGACGTGATATTTTTGACTCATTATTTCTTAAAAATAAAGAAATAAGAAATATAATAAAATGTAAAAAATCGTAAATTTTACTCATTTGTAACGATTATGCTATTTTACAATAATTTAATTATTAAAAATTGGCGGCAAACTATTATTTGGTTACTAGCAACATTCGAGCGGCAGTGGTATCCCTATTGCCCGGTGCGCTCGCTCGGCGTTTCTCGTCAAGTCGTCACGTCATTCTTCAGTCAGATTTGCGCAGGTGGTAGTTTCGGACGTGTTCACGCACGCGCCGCCGGTTGCCGGATAAATGAATATTGACAGATCCCTTATTTTATTTTTATTAAAATAAAAATTTAATAAAACGTCATATAGGTAGGCTACTTTCGTGACAAAAGTTCTAGATTTGTGTCGTACATTTATCTAATACCTAACATTTTAAATGTTTTCGTGAATAAAAAATCGATTTAGAGCGACTTAGTCTTTGTTGATTTTCATATTTATAATACATTGTTAGATTTGACGACAAGTGAGGGCATCCTAACTGTTAGCGCAGGTGGAACTGGTTTTTGTAACTATAGAGTTCTGGTGATTAATATTTGTGCATGTGAATTCATAGTTCGCGATAGTCAAAGTGACTTCGTGACCAGTGATGCTGTGATCTCTACAAAGATCTTGGCGCAAATTCATCTTGCATGGTGAGTGATCTATAGCTGCTTTACACATTCTCAGTCCTGGGCATTATGCAAGTACTGCGTAAGTACGTAACGGTCTCTCCAACGGCATTACTTTAATACAACTTTTGGATAAACGACTTTTTTAACGATTATTTTGGTTTTTTATTTATTATAATCATAATGACATTAGCTAATATGAATTGACATTTTTTTTCTAATTATTAATATATTTAGTTAATAATCTGTAATGCTTATTTAAAATGTGATTATAGTTAATCTGATAATTGTAAATATTATCAGAAAAACTGGGTCATTATGCTAATTACAATAACATACTAATTTATCTATATTGTTTACGTTGCAAAATTATTTCCCAATAGCAACCAGATAATATAAAATCCATTGCTTAATATTTTTTGCTTCGTAGCTTAAAAAATAATCTACTTCAATATTTTTACATATTATGTGAAATATATATATTTAATATTTAGTTGTTCGTAGTATTTATTACTTTTACGAGTCTCGCTTCTTGTTTCTAACAAGTTTTCCTACTATATGCTGCAAATAAACATAGGTACATATTGCGTTTTTATTTCTAACAGCTATAAGTATAAGGTGCACTATATCTCACATTCATTGTTAAACAATAAAACCTGTTCTCAATATAATGCTTGCTTGAGAAGCGGCTCTGCTAGGGTTTCGTTCATTGATTCTACAATTATAAATTACGTTCAAAAAAATATTTTAATGGACGTAGACAAAAAAAATACAATAACTTTTGCGATACGTAGTTCTTGCTAAAGTATGTTGTTACAGTTAAAAAAATATTACAATACATTAAGCATCGTAAAATGGACGCGATAAATGACAATTTGAATAAATAATATATTAATATACCATTATATTTAAATTTGAATAATACATTAAATAATATTTGTCATGTATATAAAAATTAATTTGTAGTAAAAAAATATTAAGTAAAATATTTCTATGCTCTTTAAACATATAAACAGCTCTACTAATATAACTAAATATTTCTGTCTGTATTTAATCGTAATCGTTTGATGAAATGTCATTATTTATTTTAGAGTACAATAGCCTATCTTAAATCAAGAAGAGCTGTCTCTGTCAACAGATCGTTGAGATTGAATTGAGATGGCTATGTTTGTAATATTGTATACGATTTTATAAATATCTACAAACACTGATGATCGGGTGTGTGAGTAAAGTTTAATTTAAAATGTAAGGAGATTAAAGTATGTAGTAGTAGTAGTAGTAAGGCCAGTGGTGGTGAAGGAGCACCAGCGGTAGCTTGTGGGTGCGACTCCCACTTGAGTGACTAAAATATTTAATATGTTCGTTCTGGTGTCGAGGCAAAGCGCGGCGTTATGTTTCGCCACTCAAAACGCAATGCCTCCAGAATTCGGTGGAAAGTTGGGAGCGAAGTGTCTTAACACTAGGCTTCCTTTGCCTGCCTGTACTGTGGGATAAAACGTGAAGCTGTATATAAAAGGGGCTTAAATAAAAAGTTTTAAAAGTCAGATTCCATTAGCTGGAACACAACGACGTCAGAAGTCTAATAATGCAAGGTCGACTTTTGCCCGTCCTTTACTAGTGACGTCTTATGGATTTCGCTTGCCCGAGTTTTCAATGCACCGGCCTTGGCCCTATTTCCTCAAATGGGTTGTCGCGTAAAGAACCTTTGGGGTCATTTGTATAAGAACAAAAAGTCGCTGAAATGTCTATATTAGGTGAATCTCTTGCTTGTGAAAATGTTTCTATTCAAGAATTTGTTGTGAAGTTTTACAATTTTTTTTTACAAAATTTGATCAAAAATGTCACTAATCCTTTCTATACGTATACGAAATACAATTAAATAATAAAATACTAACTAAGTAACCAGTAAAACCAAATAACAAAAATGAATACACGGTCCCTTTCCTTTTTAAACGTTTTAGCAAAGTTTAAGTTTCCGAATCGATAGAACATCGAAAAGGGCAGAACCATTTACTTAGATGAAATCTACGAATTTAAGAGCTTCATTCTAAAGAGTGTTCGTAAAAGCTGTAAAAAGGTCCTCTTTTGAACTGACCTATATTTAGGATACGTGGCGTCTTAAGCGGCCTTGGCCTACTTCCTAGTCGGCACCCTCGCCGGAATTTTGGCCTTAATATCTCGTATTTACTGATACAACCCCATTGGATGCCTAAAGCTTTATCAACCAAAGAATATTTTAGATGACGATATAGATTATAAAGAATTCGGACACGTACGCCATTTTCAGTTAAATATAAATAGGGCGTCCCTACTACGTATAAACGGACATGTCATAAGAGAAGGTTTTCAAAAGAATGGAGAGACGATAATCTTGCTCTTTGAAAAAAAAATGAAACCTGTATAGTAGTATATATTTATAATTTCATTTTGTTTTTTTAAGAGTTTATTTCGATTTCCTGTAAACTTCTTTTTTTGACATGTCCGTTATGCGACCCTTGAAATATGATATATTATCTATATTTATATAATTAAAATATTAGAGTTTGTAAAATAAGTAGAAATTAATTTCTTTTAATAATACAAATCAATGTATTTAATGAAAATAATATAAATCATTTTTTTTATTATTTTGGGTCATGTTAAATTATTTTGGTATGATACAGCAGTAAACAAGTATCAAACAATTACGCATTGTACCATGGTTGGCATTTTCTATAAACTTTCACTCATATCTGATCTCCCAACGAAAATTTATAGTCATGACCATACGAACCGATACTAATATTTTTTTGTAATACAGTAAAGAGTTACTAAAAGTCTATAGGAAAAAGAAATAAGTAAAGAAAAATAAATTATATTATATAACTTCTAAATATACAGTTGTAAAAATAAAATTAGTCGAAGCGGTGTAGGGCGATAGGCTGGACTTATTTTTCAATCAAAAATATTTTTTGCCAAAAATATGTATTGAGGTACTTAAAATTGTTAGGTCCTTCCAAATTTAACAGTGTTCCCTATAATAATGTAATCATGACTAACTACATTATTATCTGCTTGTATATACAAGTGTAGTTTTTAGTAATTATTTGAAATAATTAGAAAACGAATTTTAATTTAATCCTTGAAAACGCTACGTTAACTCACCTTTGACAATTAATATTTACTGAGACAGGTGTTTTAAAGAAGATGATTATCGTCCCGTATCCGCCAGTCATTAAAATTCGTTACACCTGTACCTAATAATATAATCTTTTTCACTAAATTGTATTTTAATTATTACGTTTAAGAATAATAATAATGTCAAAATAGATTATAAAATGTTTATAATTTTTTCTTATCGTTGTTTCTTTCTGGCAAGGGAACCTTTCGTTCTTTCTGAAATATGAAAAACACACTGTCATCGAATCCAATACAGAATGAAAGGTATTGCAAAAAAGGTTTATGACGGAAGAAGTGAATGGCAAGAGTAACACAGTATTCTGGAGGAAGGTCGTCGAGGTCACGTATGAAGAGCTTGGTGACTGTGGACGGTGTGAAAGAAATATGCAGGGATCATATACCATTTGGTGCTCTGTTCTCTTAAGCTACCCCGTTAGGGGTACCGCGCTAAGTAAAAAAAACGAATCCGAGCACGCGTACCAATAAATGACAAAAATAGCTTTGCGGGATTTTATTACAGTCATTTATATAAATTTGAAGCTAAATAACATGTAAAAATACAAAAGTTAACTTTATCTTGTTACCAGAACGAGGAATTGAATCTAATTAATTCCCTTGAATCGGACCGACAACGGTCGCGTTTTCAGTCAGACGCTGTGTCACTAGAACCTCTCAATAAAATTGCAACATAATAGAGCATTCAAAAAAAATTAAGTAAGCTTCACGCTGTATCCCGCACACAGCAGGGTAGGCAGAAGGAACCTGGTGTTAAGACACTCCGGCCCCCCCTTTCTGCCGAATTCTGGAGACATTGCGTGTTGAGTGGCAGAACTCAACGCCGCGCTTAAAACCTCGACACCAGAGCGAAGAAATGGAAATATCAAATTAAGTAAATATTTCATCTCCTCGAGTGGGGATCGAACCCACAACGAGTCGGTTTTACAGTCACACCTCGTGCCGCTGCGCCACGACGGGCCTCAATAGTGCATTCAGATATAAAATAATGTGTGGTCGTTAACAGAATAGAAATTAATGAATCCGGATTACCACAGATCGTGTGCTGTGCCATGTGACGTAACGCGGCGCGTGGACGGACGCAATCAATGCGAATATTGAACGGGTTATTGCAAGTTTTATGTTATTTATTCTATTATTAAAAGTTTAAATCATTATGTGATGACCAATATTGATTAAATAATTCGATTTCTCAATGAAAAAAGTTAATCTTAATAATTTTAGACGTAATGCAACACGAATTCGAACCCGCAACTATTGCATCTAGTTAGATGAGTCTACGGATTTGATTTCATGTAGAATTGGACAGAGTAGAGTTTGAGAAGCCAGCGATCAAGATTTAGGATTTAAGAGGCACCCAAAGAAGAACAAGATGAGACCGTCTGATTGATGGACCATGGTGGCATCTTACTATTACGAAGTAGCTATACCGATGATTTCGTCTGATTTGTATTTAAGTATTGTGTATCATGCTTTCGAAAGCATAGGCCATCGCAAAATATTATATTGTATATTTTTTATTGTTACTTCGCCCCTATTTGTCGTAGCGCGATTTGATGGTTATATACTCTATATAGCCTTTCTCAATTGATGGACTAGACAACATAAAAAATTATTCAAGAAAAAGAATTCTTAAAATCGAACCAGTTGTTCATGATATTAGCGCGTTCAACCAAACAAACTCTTCAGCTTTATAATACTAGTATAGATTAGTATGAACTTTGAACATTTACACGTTATAACTAATAAACATATTAAAATGATTACATTAATTTCTATCCATAGATACCTGTCGGTGCGTCGTCTTGGAGTTTTTTTAATTTTACCAACCTACGGATTTTTTAAATAAAAGGAAACAAAAAATTATAAGAAAGAATATTTGTACAAAAATGATTTTTAAAATTTTACATAATAAATCTAACACAAAGCAAAGCATATCTTTTGGACAGCGCTAGTGTTAACCATAAAACTAGTGGACATGTGTTTCATGGCGACCCACTTTTGAGCTTTTCTACTTTAGTTTTTACGCTTTTACAGCGTACTATATAGCCTGCAACGAGTGTTACAAGCAGCATTAATTACTGAAGTCATAAAGCTAAATAGGGAACAAGCGACGTCCACATTACGTTTTGCAACTACTGGCAACACTTGAATGTAATTTTGTTCTACTTTTTGTCCTTATTATATATAATTTCTCTTATATAACAACGAACCCAGTGACAAATTACAGTATATTGTATCCTTATAAATGTGTGGCCACCATGGTGCAGTGGACTGCGTTTCACTGTAAACACGATAGTTATGAGTTTAATCCCTACTCAGGGAATTTAATTATGTTCATTCGTCCGCTCTTACCAGACTGGCCAAATGAGTTTAATACGTTCCACATATGAACGTAACTTATTTGGGACAAAACGTGGCGTTAAGTTTCACCAGTCCAAACGAAATGTATCGAATTCAGGCGGAAAACGCAATGTTTTGACTAGGTTCCCTATGTCGTTCCTGGTATATACGTATATGTATACCATATACCTAGTAGTAATCAAATATTATTTTAGCTTAACGCTAAAACGTGCTATTTATGAATAAATGAACGCCTATATATTATTGATTTTCCACAATAAATTCTACAATAAAAATATACAAATTATTAAACATCCGTCGTGAAGCCGTTGTGGCGAAGGGGCAGAAGCGTGTGACTGTAAACGTGACGGTTGTGGGTTCAATCACCACTTGGTCTGCACTATAGTTCATTAATAATTTAATTTCTTTGCTTTGGTAACAAAGCAAAACGCGGCGTTGAAACCCGCCATACAACGCGCAACGCCGGCAGAATTCGGTGGAAAGTGGAGAGAGAAGTGTACACAACATATACATGCGGGATACAACGGGAAGCTGATTTTTTTTAATTAAACATATCATACGTATCAAAATACCTTTTAATTCGCCGAGATTATAGAGGGGCCATAAAACGGAGTAAACAATGTCATTGCCCTCCAGTCTCGAAAGCCCTTGTGCGGCAGACTCGGCTATAAAACTTAACACTATTTTGAAATCCTCACCATCGCGATACAAACTAACAGTGTTTATTTAGGACTACTCGTAAATCAGTGGTGTGTTTTTCTCTCTCTGTTTATTAGTTAAGTTTGACAAACACACATACATATATATAGAGGATTTTAGGGCAATTTGTTTGTGGTTATCAGTGTCCTGCGGATCGTGGAGAAGGCAAGTTTAGTAGTAAATAACTTTTGAATTGTCGATATCTTGTTTTGTTTGACCAGTCCTAAGAGATAAATCGAGTTTCTCGGTGTGGTTTGGAATCCTAAAAGGAATGTAAAATTAAAGAGGCCAGTTGTGGCCCAGGGGCACAAAGTGTGCATGTAAACGCGACTGGTTGTGGGTTCGATCCCCACTCGAGGAAATGAAATATTTATTTAAGTTTATATATCCATTTTTTTGCACTGGTGCCGAAGCAAAGCGTGGCGTTGTGCCACTCAACACGCCTCCAAAATTCGGCGGAAAGTGACGTATGAAGTGTATCAACACTAGGTAGTACCTCGGTTCCCTCTGTCTACCCTGATCACATCACGATAATATTGATAATATTCATCATTTCAGGTCATTTATTAGACCAGAAAATAATTATTTAACCAATGCACAATTTTCTAAATAATTTATATAGAATCCTCTGTTCCCGTAATCGAGAAGATATTCTATTATCTTTTAGTATCAATCGAAAAAGGGATGCTAGTAAGGTGGTCCCCTACTGATTCGATTAGGATCTGGATGACGGGATAGCCACGAAGATAAGCCACGGAATCCCTTAACGAAGAATAACGCGCGTGTCGAGTAGTTCTTATTAAATCTGCTTATTTTTTTCTCTTATGTTTACTTCGCTCTGGTGTGGCGTTGAGTTCCGCGCGAAATAGGGTGAAGCTGAAAAAAAAGTTAATTAAAAAGTTGTACATTCACAGTGACCGGGGCTACTCTGATCGCAGGAACAGTTGACAACTCCATCGAAACGATTAATATGATTGATACAACAACTTATTTCCAACACAAAAAGATTTTCTCAACTCGAACCAGAAGTTCCTGAGAATAGCACGGTCAACTAAACAACCTCTTTAGATTTATAATATTAGTATAGATTATATTTTTATCTTATTTAAAAATTACTAAAGAAGTTTTATTTTTTTGGATTTATTGCCTATTGTTTTTAAGCGAGGCTTATAACGAATGCATCTACTTATTTTATTGTTTGTATATTCGAGATATTTTATATAATAGAATGGCTTTGTTATGGTGTTAGCCGCACTATAGACTTGGAAACGAGATTTTTCCATTCCACAGAAATAAAACAATTGTAAACAATATACTCATTTACCTGGCATCAGAAGTGAAATGACGTGTTAAAATTGTTTGAATAATGGTGAAATCGGCTGACACGTGACTTTTGTTCGCGTGCTTCTATAGCGCATAATGTAATTATTTATGCATATGATATGTAAAATTTATTTATAATAAGCACTTATAATATAGGTATATTATATAATATGAGGTAGCTATTATAATAGAATTAATTATTAATTATTTTGTCATTTTTTAAATAGTTAAAAAATGATTGTCGTTGTGCCGCAAAGGGACAAACATGTGACTACGCAACAGGTTGCAGATTCGATTTTCAATATATGATGGTTCGATTCCCACTATATGTTTAATATTTTCATTTCTTCACTCTGGTATCGAGGCAAAAGCGCGGCGTTGAGTTCCGCCATTCGCAATACATTCAGAATTCGGCTGAAAATATGATTATCTATCTGTTGATAGATACTAGGCTCCTACACTGCAACATGCGGGATACAGCGTAAAACTGAAAAAAAAAACTAACTACCTACTCTCTAACGTTCTGATAAACCTTAGAAATATACAACATTCTGATAAATTTCTTTAATTTCACAATGGTATTGTCAACTCCCAGTAATTTAAATGTAATGTAATGATAGTTATAATTACATATGTATATCTATGTTAACGTTTGTTTATATTCTATTTAAGGTAAAAAAATAAAAATAAAATACTCGAAGGTACAAAACATCTGGGTTAAGTGGTGAATGAAACTGACAACTAACTCTACATCTCTTAGTCGATATGATGTTCTGCTGGCAAATACATAATTTGAAAAGAGATTAGTATAAGACTCCTTATTCAGAGTTATGAAATTCATCACCTAGGTAAAATGTGATGAGATGATGATGATGGACAATAGCATCCATATTATTTCGTATATTGTCTGGTATTCTACACATTGCCGAAGTATGTTATCGAAATTATACAGATATATTAATAGTAACGTACTTTAATTTTGTACCACACTACAACGAACATTATAAGATATTGGATTTTTTTACATATTTGGCAATGTTTCCTGTAATGAACATCGATTTCCTCAAAAACTGAAAGGAATAAAAATAATATAATATATATAATATTTCTGCTCTAAATTCTGCCGGAAATTAGGGAGCAGTCCAAGATACTAGGTTCTGTAACGTGAAACTGAAAAAACAAATTTTATCACGCATTAAGGCCCAAGTAACTACAGTAAAATTATTGTTATAAAAATTTCATAGAAACGTTCAAATGAATGCAACGTTTATGCACATATTTATTGAGCTCGAAGCCATTGATTTCCGCGTAAGTAGGTGAAACTGTTCAGCAAAAAGCATAGTATAACTGTTAGTATTACACGTGTGAATCTCTTCCGTAAGTAAATTTTCCCATTCCCATAGCCCACTGATACGGAGATGCGGTGTCGTTTTCTAAATACCTGTTATGGTGTTATATTATATTATGTGTTTCTTTCCATGTATCTGGATGAGAATTTTCTTTTTTAAATATTGTTTTAGATCTTTGTTGTTATTGTTTTTGGTTTGACACACACTGTATCCCGTAGTAGCAGTAGGGTAGACAGAGGGAACCTAATGCTAACACACTCTGTTTCCCAGTTTCCGCTCAATTTTCGAGATATTTCGTGTTAAATGGAAGCAATCTAACACCGCGCTTTGTGTTTTCATACCGAGAAAATGAAATTAATTTATTTCATCAATAGGGAATCGAATTTAGAACTGTACGACGACCTTACGTTACATTTACGTTTTTGTTCGTATGTTGCATTATATTATTTCTATTGAATCAAATAAATGGAAATAAAATAATTTATGTACTTCTTACTACGTGGTTTTGGATCTTAAGTTAAGCAGATTTATAACTATAATGATCAAACTTCTGTTAAATATACTCATAAATTTCTATTTTTAAGTACGTACTTAAGTAGATTTATTATTAGACACAGAGGAGACGGTTATGTTCTATTTTAATATGGGGATAGAACCCAAAATCTACTATTTTGGCTGTTGCTACTAGTAGATATTTGAAGTCTCTACTTAATGTGCCTTAATATATTTTTGCGATTCATCATGATAGAACTAAAACACACATTTTTACCAATATAATGGTAATTAAATATTATTTGTCGTCAATGAGTGCGAATATAATAGTGTTGTTTATATTAATTAAATTGGTATTATTCTGTTGGTATAACATGTACATACATTTTCAAAGAAAAGCCTCCACTTCACAATAAGTTTCAAGGTTTGCCTTTTACTGTCTTCTATTGTTATTTTCCATAGAACTTAATAGTCTATAATGTCGAACTGACCTATTTAACAAACTTGAAGATGTTACTCTTTTGTAAGACTTGCTGTTGATTTCCTAGGTACATAGGTATACTTACCTAGGTACTATTCGTTATGAAAGTTAAATTATTTAAAAAAAATGAAGGTTAATTATTAAAATAATATCTTATTTATTTAATTATCACTTTATAATATTTGAGTTATCTAAAATAATTATATATTTTTTATTATTATGTACACATAAAAACAACATTAATAATATTATTTTAATGCTCTCTTAATTTACCATCGCAAAATTCTCAAAATCTGATTTTCTATCCACAACTTCACGCTTTTCCCCTTTAGCCGGGTAAGTATAAGGAATCTAGTGTTGAGACAGCGTGTTGAGTAGCGGAATTCAACGCCGCGCTTTCACTACCAGAGAGGTAAAGAACAATCTTCCCCAAAAGGAATAATCAAA
The DNA here is from genome assembly GCA_013421005.1 of Heliconius erato x Heliconius himera. Classification (NCBI taxonomy): domain Eukaryota; kingdom Metazoa; phylum Arthropoda; class Insecta; order Lepidoptera; family Nymphalidae; genus Heliconius; species Heliconius erato x Heliconius himera. The sequence continues at coordinate 19,761 of JAATLQ010012244.1, forward strand.
CCCACACCTTTGCATTTACATTTATATTGGAGATCCGAGTAGATACTTCGTTCAAATTATTAAATAATTATTACGGTAACTTCGCTAATTTAATTATGCCGGCCTTGCATGTTTTGTTAGACGGAACCCGCTTCGGACGTGTAAATCATATCTCGCTTCCACATTTGCATTTTAACTTAGGAAACATTAATTTAATTATTTCCACCGTTTTTCTTTAATAGTTGAGGATATTTAGGTTTCCTTATTACACATTTATTAAGTATTTCTCTGAAATGTTCAAGGTATTTATAAATAAAAAAATTAATAAATTAAGTATCTCTTGCAACTAACTAATTTTATAATTAATAACTTTTAATGAAGTTAGTTTTTTAGAGTTCCGTATTTTTTAAGGAAAAAAGAAACCCTTATAGGATCACTTTGTTTTCCGTCTGTATGTCTGTTTGTCAAGAGCCTTAATCTCAGGAATATATGGAGATATCGAATTGAAAAAAAAAACATATTTCTACATTTACTTAATCAAAATTAATAGGGTACTTCTAGTTAACTAAGAAATATGAAATTTGTTCTACCAGTACTTATTTTTTAAAATTAATGTCACGTTGTATGGAAAACGCACGGAAGACTGCCCGGTGTAATATAGCCCATAGATAGATATTCACCACAAAAAAGTTCTCGAATTCGAACTAGTAGTTCTTGAGATTTCCATTTAATAAAATAAACTCTTCTTCTTTATAATATAAATACTCAGTTTCCCAATTCACCTATAATTAGCAATAAATATTGCATACTGAGGTGCGGAACTTCAGGAGTACTTTACTTTACCAAAACGAACCCACAAGCATCGCGTTTACATTTCCACTGCACAACGATGGCTTCGCTATATATAGATATTTTATTATATTCCACTATAATTCATAAGTAGATTATATTATTCTGAGACCATTCCCGTCAGTAACCACGTGTTAACCATATGCTTAGATACTAATATGAGTCACGTGTGTGTGTCTTTGTATTCGCGATTTATTTCAATGCCCGAAGGACATTTTTTATTTATTTTAATATTATATACAATCTGTAGATTGTATTATTTCTTATTTTAATAATATTCTTTATTATCTCATAAGGCCTTATAAGTCGTAGCGTCTGAGTACAAAACTGTGACAACGCGACAGTTGTGGGTTCGATCCCCACTCGATAGAAAAAATATTATTTATTGATATTTTAATTTCTTCACTCTGGAACCGGCGCTGAGTTCCGCCATTCAACACGTAATGTCGCAAAAAATCGGCGGAAAATGAGTGATCTTAATACTGTTAGCATAAGTTATTTATAATGTAGTAATAGGTGTCGCTGTAAATACAAGTACGTCATTTGATATTGTTTCCATTATCGATTGTATTAAGTGGCGGTAGTGTGCTGCGTCTTTTCCGGTGGATTTCCAATATAAGCACAAACGACACGGCACTCGTGTTCATTACGTTCTAAGATATTGTCAAGACAACTTGTCATTACAATTCATATTTCAATATTGTGACTACGAGAGTATATGTGTATATAACAAGTGTAAATAAATTTATTGTAAAAGCTGGATTTTGTGTCTGATTGTTGGTTCGCCTAACAGTTCAGAAGCGGGATTACGAAAGGATATACAAAATTTCCTGCCACGCTCATAAAGTGTAAGTAGACCATATATATATATTCTTTTTTTTTCTTTACTCTCATTTTTCTTACTCCTTAAAGATTAGCTGAATAATTTGTATGTAAATTGAGTTCTCTATAATTTTTATTTTTTCTATTCTGAATATAAGCAGAGTGTTGCTATTCTAATTATAGTTTTTAGTTACTCTTACTTCTTTTACATCAAACAAACAACAAACGGATAAATGAAAGATCTTCAATGGAAATTTAATAAATAGTCTTAACAGTTAAAGTTTACTGATGACGATACATAGAAATCTTGTACTTCGAACTTTTCGTTGTGTGGTGATTGGTAACGTTTGTAACAGCCAGAGTGGTTTTTTTTATGAAGGGAATTATTGGATAAATTTGGAAGGTTGGATAATTTGAGAATACACTGGATGATGTGCATACCTAAACATTTTCCATTTTATAGTACTTACGTAACGTTTCAGTTTTGAGGGTAGTTGATAAATTTAGGATTTGAGATTGTTTAAGATATACTTTAAAAGAAGTATACAATTGCTTATCTGCATCTACGTTGGTAGACGTGATCGATAGGATATTAGTTCTTCCAA
>JAATLQ010012248.1:5442-16981 GCA_013421005.1 Heliconius erato x Heliconius himera
TAAAATTCCGATCATACATAGTATTACTAAATAAAATATTACCAAGGCAACGCTATGTTGAAATGTTTAAACTGATTGCTGAGGCAAATGACAGAAAAAAAATGATATTATCTCCTCTCATAGGAATACCTCTACAATGGATTACTTTGCTCTCCCAAAGGCATTACGCGTGGATTTTATGTTGCGAAAATATGTAGGTACTGAATGTTAAATAATTGATTTACTTTAAAAATCAAAGAGGTTATAGGTTTATTATTATTATGAGAAAGTAATAATTCAGATATATAATTACTATAAAAGAACAATATTTTATGGAGAACTAAAAAATATTCTATAATAAATTCGGCAGTTTTTCAACAGTAAAAGAGGTCATAGAAACTCAAATTTCGTGAAAAAGAAGAAACAATTGAAAATACAATTTTTTGAGTTCCGTACCTCAAAAAGTAAAATCGGAACCCGTATTTCTGTACGGGTTCCGATCATTTTGTTGTCCGATCGTTCGTCTGTCAATACCATTTATCTCGAGATGACGGGCAAAATTTAATTTTATCTCCTTAGATTTTAAAAAATAGCAAATACGTCATCGTTGCATCAAATTGGCTGTATGCATATGTACTCACATATGTATTGTATATACCTAATCTTACATAAGCACTAGTTACTAATACTTCAACCAATTGTTCGCTCTTAGACTATCACGTTCCACTAAATTACGTACATTTGATCCCTAGACATCTCACTAGGGATCCCTATACGAGTATACACCACTACTGGAGCAATCTTGACGCGTGAATGAGCCCAGATTATTTTGTTGTACGAATTATCTGGAAGGTTATTTACATATACAATGAGGTATTGCTTTGAAATATATGTTCTTGTTTACTGAGCTTTGGGAGATTGTAGTGATAAATTATTCTGTGTTTTATATAATAAAAAAAAATACTAAGTTTCACAAACGTGGAGGTTCTATAGTCGACAGCTATATTGTTTATGTATGTCTCTCGATTTTGTAATTTATGAGAAAAAATCTTATTTTCCTTAATTACAGACGCGTAGCGGTAGGGTGGCTGACTAACCACGTGAATATGTGATGGACTCTATTTATATTTTTTTAATTATAGAGGTTGGTCACCGCGTAGGGGCACTGGGGTGGGACTGTAAAGGTGGCGGTCGTGGAATCGATTCCCACTCGGGGGAGTGAAATATTTAATATTTTTATTTTTTCGCTATGATGACCGCCAATCAACACGTATGTATATAAAAATATGACGGTTAATTTCATTCGTTTACTTAAATTATACCAAACGTAATAATTATACAAACAATTATTTTATATATACAGTAAAATTATAGCTCAAGATGATTTCGTATAATGAGAGAAGATTTCTATTAAAAAATAATACGTTAAGTAAATTTGTGCCAGTCGTTAGAAAACAAGAAAACCTTCTGTGAAATGAAAACGTGGAATTATAATCAGAAATATAACAGACTTATTAAGTAGAGGTTAGCCAAGCGTGTCGCTGTAAGCGCTACAGGTTGTAGATTCGATTCCTAATCAAGAAAAGAGATTAAATATTTCAAAGTTTCATTTCCTCACTCTGTATATTATGTTACAAGAGCTAATAGTTCTTCATAGTCCTTAGACTTCACTTCGTTGGCAAAAATCAATTTTATGCAAACTTTAGTGTCATCATATATTCACAATGCTTCTTGTGTCTTTTGTAGTGCACTTGACATATTTCATTATAGATTTAAGATGTTTCAGTATATTTGTGATTCTAGACCAATCATGTTAGTTTACTTTCCTAAAATATATCATCTATTTGTTTTGTATGAAAGCTACATTTCTCAGGAGTGCTGTAGGCACTATACTATAGAGTGTAATTCTTATTAACTCCACTGCACATGCAGTATGCAGAGGGAACCTAGAGACAGAACACTCTGTTTCCCATTTTCCGCTGAATTCTGAAGGCATTGCGAGTTGAGTGGTGGAACTCAACGTCGCGCTTTCCCTCGACACTAGAGCGAAGAAACGTAAGTAGAAATTTAAATAAATATTTCATTTCCTCGAGTAGAGATCGAACCCACAACCACACAGTCACACATTTGTGCCACTGCTCCACGACAGTCTGCAATACGATGCTTAGTTAGCCTTACATAAAAATAACAATTCTATAACCAAATTACTATGACTACGTACGCTGCAGAAATAGTTAAATATATGTTAGTACATTGTACTACAAAAACATTTAATATAATTAGTTCTAAAAGTAGCACGGGAGTCAATGATGATATAATAATATTGGAGATAGTATGATTTTTACAATTTGCTATTGTTTTGGTAAATTTAATTAAGGAGAAAAATGTGTTTCAAATTGGTTTTATTTTTAACTAGCGGCCTGCTCGCGGCTTTGCCCGCTTGAATTACATGATTATTCATTTAAGAAATATAGATATTACAAACAGCCTTAATTATTAATTAATTGATTTGGATAAATACTCACGACATTCTTTGTAAAATAACTTATATTAGCTCCTGCATAGTTTTTAAATTGGTAACATATATTATTAGTTAAATATATAATTGGTATACAGAATATACATAGAAAGCACGTTTTTAGGCATTTTTATATAATCTATAAAATAATCAACATTTTTGGTCAAGTTCAAGTCGTACTCATGCCCCCAGAGTTTCGTACCAGTTTCATGAATATATACACCAAAAGCACCAAAAGAATAACTAATTAAGTTGTCATTTTGTATCAAATTAAGTACAGATTAAAATTAGTACCTAATGGTTTTTTTCTATGACACTATTTGTGTCATAGAAAAAACCATTAGGTACAATAAATATTCAATTTTTGAAAAATAATTTTGGAATTTTCCTTTATACATGCCATAAATTTTTACTTCTTAACAAATTTCGTAATTGTATATCAACGGGAATTATCCTATAGTTATGATAGAAAATGCGACAAAAAACGAAGCATAAACCCTCATATTTCATCGTCACTTGATTGCGATGATTTAGAAGATAGATTTTTTGTGCTCTAAGCACTAACCTTTAACCGATCTTGTACAAAATAGTCTTGACAGACGGACAGACGGACAAACAACAAAGTTATCTTATAAGAATTTTGAGGTATGTACCCTAAAATACCCTTGGCACATACATACATGCAACATACAGGTGCAACAGTGCAATGTCGGTACGTGTCGCTTATATGTTATGAAATAATACTGCGGGATATTTTTATAAACAGTGTCAGAGCATTTTTAGTATAGATTACACTTACATGAAGTAATTAACGTTAAGCAAATAATAACTCAACAATATAATAACATTCATTATAATATAATGTACACTACATAAGTATATGTAGTCAATAGATATCATTGGGTATGTTTCTTTTTTTTTTTCAAATATAAATATCTTTAAAACTTTAAGTATATTATTTTTTGATAGAGTGTAGCGGTAACCTTTCCAAACTATATTTTTTTTTATGCACAGCGCCATCTATTTAAGATCCCATCGCAATTAGTGATAGCGTACCTACTATTTTTGTCAATAAATAGCGTTACTTGTATCGATTTTTTACTATCTGAAATATTAACTTCTTGAAAACTTAAATACTTATATATTTTGATAGAGTGAAGCGATTACAATGAAATAAACACTAAAAGCTACTTTGATTTATTTGTATTTTTTATGTATAAAAGTTGCTTAAATTTATTGTGTACTTTTTACGTGATACGTGTTTACATAAACAGACAAACAAAAAAAATTCCAAAAATGTTGGAAATGGATTCTGTTAATTATCCTTTAACACCCTGACCAATTTTTTTTAAAATATTTTCAATGTACAGAAACGATTTTTCTACAGATTTATTATAAGTATAGATTACAACTTTTTATGACTAAATACATGAAGAGTGGAAGACAAATGTATGAAATATATATTATAATATTTTCTTTTTGGTATTCTGCAATAAGTTTAGGTGATAGGTTTCGGTAGATAAAATAGCCTTTTTACTCTATAGGCCTACGTTTCCAACTATTCCCGAGTCTCAGACATAAAACGTATTCGGAAATTCGGTCAATCCAAGCTAATCCAAGTGGGAACCGGAAACTACCTATAGGCTGTGGTCATTCCTCATCAAGTAATCAAGGCGCTTCTGAATATCAGTTAATGTTGTGGCTTTGTCTTACTATCCTACATTTTGAATTTAGATTTACTTTATAAAAACGTTGTGTTAATAAAATAGTTTCCTATTGCTTGCTTCGTATGTCACTTAGCACGACATGTCGAAAAATTTCGTGGGGAAAGGAATATCTTAACAAAAAGATGCCTCTGGCAACTCTGCTATGCGTGAAAGTGCGTGAAGCTGCTTATTAAATACATAAAATGTGATTTCTGTGTCAAATAAGAGACTAATAATCCAAAATCTACTTCTAGTTATAAGAATTTATTTGTTTAAAGCGAAAATGTTCTCTTATTTTTTAAGCACTAATATAATTTCTATAATATTGTTTTCTGTTTAGATTAAATTAACCAGATTGTGTTGTATTACGTTATATTAGACTTAAAAAAAATACTTGTATATTTTTATATTTAGAGTATTTTTTACATTCCCAAAATCCCAAATGTACCAAAAAATTATCTAAACCTTAAAATGTAGTAGAATGTTGTACAATAAAGTGAATATGAGAAATCATTTAAAGTGATAATGCCTAAATTGCACATTTATCTGATTTGTATATTAATATACTTAATTGTATTTTTTAGTTTCACAGTTTGCGTGCGGGATGCATACAACAGGGTGGACAAAGGGAACGTTGGAAACAGCCAGCCGAAGCCGAAAAAAACCAGCTGAATTTTGAAAACATTGTCAAATTAGCTATTAGAAACACAATGTACAACATGCACATTGTGTTGATTAAAAATTTATTTGACTCAAAATAAGAAAAAATCGCAATAAAAAATATTTATTTTTATCATGTATTTAAAATTTGTAAAAAAACATAAAATATATGATGTACAAGTTAAAATGACAACTAATATCTCATTTCCAAACAATTTTTATCCCATTAATAATAATAACTCTAAGAAGTCCAACCCTAAGGGCAGAACAATCACGGATAATACAAACGAACCCAACAAAACAAAGGTTGGTATTAAAATAAATAGCAACGGAACGGAACGGAAGGACTAAAAATATTTTTGCTCCAACAATAACGCTAACACTCGACTTAGAAGGATTACTCCTTGTCAGGATAAACAATTTAATTAAAAAAACACCTAGTCTCTATAATTACGGCTTCGAGCGTTTCAGTAATATTTAGAAATACTCATACTTAAAACCCTTCCGTTAAAAGTGGGTTTCCCTGACATTTATACAAAATACAATAATTTTCTTTTAACTTTAGCTTAAAATATTATACAGGAGAACTACCAAATCAGCTCTCTCCTTTTTAGCGTTTAGTGTCATAGTTAGTGTTGAGTAATGAAACTCAACTCCATACTTTACCTCGTTACTAGAGCGAAGAAATGATAATGTCTATATTATCATTTCTTCGCTCTAGTTATTAATTCTCTCGAGTGGGGATTGAACCCACAACCGTCGCGATGACAGTCACACGCTAGTGTGCCAGTGCCAGTGTGCCACAATGGCCTCAAACATTTTAGTGAAAATTAATAATAATAAACATCGCGCTATTTCAACGGAAAATTACTAAGGTTTTTATGTGCGCTGAATGAAGCGGAACATTGCAGCAAGCCTCTTGGGAATCAAGGCTTAGATTTGAAGTTCTACATATTGGAAGTAATTAAGAATTCATTTTATTTTAATGTGCGTGTGATTAAAATTATTTTTTAATTCCAAAATATTTTCGGATAAAAGTTGTTTCGAAATTTCGTAGTAATAGTAATTAAATGTAGCGCAGTGGTGTTTTTACATGAGATGGACCACCCACAGCAGGGTGGGCAGGGGGAACCTAGTGTTAAGACACTCTGTTCTCCAATTTCCGCCGAATTCTGGAGGCATTACGTGTTGAGTGGTGAAGCTCAATACCACGCTCTGCCTTACCACCAGAGCGAAGATATGAAAATATTATAATAAATTATTTTATTTCCTCGAGTGGGCATTAAACCCACAACCTGTCGAGTTTGCAGTCATACATTCGTGCCCCTGCGTCACGACTGGCCTCACTTCGAAAATATCATATATTAACGAAAATGCCTTTTTTGACATTATTAGCTCAAAATTAAATGTTCCACTGGGAAGGAAATCGCAGATTAGAGTACCTTAACATGAAGTTCTCTCTGCCTTTTAAAAATAAATTTAGAAAATCTATCATCAAAATTGTGTGTTCTTTAGTTTCCGACCGGAAACTCTATCTTGCTTATTTTCTACCTGAGAATTAATTACTCCGATGGGGATTCCCCAAACCTACCATTAATGCGTTTACAATGTCCTACTGCTTCCCAATGGTCTTTTGACTGATATACAAACAATTATTTAAAATTAACACAGAAATGATGACTTACTCCTTTTATTTTATATTTTTATCAACTCCAAGTGTAATTAAGTAATTTCGAAGTAAAAAAAAAAACTACTTTACCGCTCAACTCTCCGAAGTTATAATCTTTCAGACCCGTCGCCAGGCAGTACGAATAAATCATAGTAAGACGAACGAGTTGTCGTAAGTTACTTTATAGAGTTCCTAAAGCAATATAATACCACTAAAGAAATTAACCAAGCGGCTGTTTCTATATAGATTCCTTCTTTTTAAAGTAGGTGGATAATAAAATAATGAAATTTGCGATAAATGATGTTAAGAAAGTTTAATTCACATGTATTCTGCACATAGCAGGGTAGGCACACGGACAGAGGGAAAATATTAAATTTAATTTTCTCGAACGGGAATCGAGCCCACAACCTCTCGCGCTTACAGTGACGACTGGCCATTTATAATAATAATTGCTTATTAATCAGTAATTTTAATTTATTATAAGTTTTCATATTTTTTATGACCATATGACGTACAATATTTAATTTGCAATATTTTATAAAGTATAAAGAGACAAATGAAGAAACGAGAACAGAGTTTTCATACACTAGATCCTCTCTAAATAAAGTGTCAGTCTAAAAAAATTGTTTATAACAGTAAAACAAAAAAACAGTGGAATTCAAAATCAGTAGCGTCACTTCGAAGAAAAGCTTCCAAGTGTTCATAGTAACGTAGTCGTTTTGAAGAACTATCTAGGGATACAGAATTGTTGATTGTTCTTTTTAATATACTTTACAACTATATCATCACAAAACTCTACCACCTGAGAATAAAGAGTTTTAATTTCATATAGCGCATGTTTCTACCATTTTCAATAGAAACATTCTTTTAAAAAAAATTCCATTCCAACAAATTAGGATTTCTTTCTTTAGCTTGCTTTAATGCAAAGAAACAGAAATCATAAAATAATATAATATATAGAATCTGACACTTGCTTGTCTAGAAAGCTTCTTAGTAGAGGAAAATAAATATAATATAAACACCGTTTCCATACCATTTCAAGTGTATGTCTTAAAAATATATTTTCTCTTTTACTTAGCAAAAGAGAAAGAAACACGTCCAACTGTCTCTTCGCTATTTTGACGTGAATACTCTAAAATATATATGAATTTTATGTATGTGAAAACACGGAACTTTGGTGGGAGTATGAATAGAAATCAGCTTCACGCTGTATCCCGTACACAGCAGGGTAGGCAGAGGGAACCTAGTGTTAAGACACTGCGTTCCCCACTTTCTGCCGAATTCTGGAGGCATTGCGTGTTGAGTGGCAGAACTCAACGCTTACCCTCGGGCCAGAGCGAAGAAATGGAAATATAAATTTAAGTAAATATTTCATCTACTCGAGTGGGGATCGAACCCACAACCAGTCGGTTTTACAGTCACACTTCGTGCCGCTGCGCCACGTCTGGCCTCATATATGAATAGATCTTTGTGCATTTGGACGTCGGCAATGTGAGCCTTTTTCTAAAACTCAAATATAACTATTTTCCAGATTTTTTCAAGCATAATAACTGCGTCACAACAAAAGATCATACTGTTTTTAAATAAACTGCTTTAAATCAATATCTTTTTAATTAATAAAAATTATCGCATAATACCTTTATTAGTCTGAGGCTGTGGTGGTTGTGGGTTCGATCCCCACTCGAGGAGATGAAATATTTATTTAAATTTATATTTCCATTTCTTCGCTCTGGTGTCGAGGCAAAAGCAATTCCTCCAGAATTCGGCAGAAAGTGGAGTGTCTTAACACTAGGTTCCCTCTGCCTACCCTGTTGTGTACGGGATACAGCGTGAAGCTAATTTTATTTTTACCTTTATTAGTTTTAAAAAAACACATACTTTTTAGCTTCATACTCTATCCTGCACACCGCAGGGAAGGTAGAGGAAACTTAGTGTAAGATACTCCGTTCTCCATTCACATACGGTTGTTCAAACCTACAGTGTCCGCTAGCAAGTAGAGTCCAGCCAATCCAGTTAAGTAATAACTCCAGTTAAGTTCTGACTATATTATAACTTACCCTACAATGATCGTAAATTTTAAACAATTTAAAATAACCATTTCAAATATACAACAGTACGTGACGGTACTTCTCCAGCTACTGTAACCATGGATATGAATAATGAACCGCATATTCGCGTATATGTAAAAATGCGCGCGGCTTCATGGCTTATATTTGAAAATATAAGAGAGAAATTTTGTATATGATACTATCGTGGCGTGGTAGGTCAGTACGTGAGTGTAAACGCGACGGTAGTGGTTTTGATTTCCACTTGCTAAAATTAATTACTAATAGTTTCATTTGCTCGCTCTCGCATGGTGTTAAGTTCCGGTGAGTTGAATCATTCAATACGCAATGTCTTGAAAATTTAGCGTAAAGTGGAGAATGAAGTATCTTAACACTACGTTCCCTCTCTTGTAAGTGTAATTTAGCGTAAAGCTAAAAGTAAATAAGTAAATAAGAATATATATATAATTTTGTTGGAATGTGACTAGTACTCGTAATAAAGCAATGGTTCATAAATGTGAGAGGAAGCTCGCTGCGTCACATCCGCAAAATGCTGCGTCGGGCTCGTTCAGAGAAAATTATATTTTGAATTTGAACATAAAATAATTTGCTGACAGACCGACACTCTTTGTTAGATTGTCGAATATTTTGTTATTTACATTTTTATCATCAAAAAATATGATGTACATACGTGTAAAAAAAATACTGCGTGCGCTAGAGATAGAGGCTTTCTAAATTTGCTGTGTTTTTAGTTTTCATGTCGCGTTTTGTGTATCACTTACTTTAATTGAAAAGGCAAATTATCGAATATCTCGGACAAAATATTAGTCGTTGGACTACGAAACCCAAAGCCATTCTCTAACGAGACCTAAAAATTGATTTCTATAAGATATAAATATTCCAGTTATTATATACCTAATATGCGTGAGACCAGTCATGACACAGGGACACTATATAGTATATAGAAGTGGTATATCAATATATATTTTTAATTTGCAGAGTGCAGTGCAATGTTTTTAAATTTAATTTTCGTTCGTTCTGTAATGATCCATACCAGAAGTAAATGTGGAGGTAAAAAAATAATAATATAAATATAATTTATAACATAACATTATTTAATTTATAGCTTACGATAAATACAATCTTTTAAAAAATAGTTTAGTTCAGTTGTTTAATTACGCGTGCCGTTCACAAGTAATATTTGTATTATTCGTAATATACCGTAGTTAAAACACGCAGATATAAAATATATTTATTAAAAGTAATTTAATAATTATAAGTAATCATTGTGTATTATAATTTAAAATAAATAATAATATAATTAATATTTTAATTATTGTAAAATATCACGTTGGCTGAATAAGCTACTGTCAACGTCAAAATCAAAAAAAAGGAAAGAAAGGGAGGAGAGATGGCGGACGCGTCTGGAGAAGGATAGTTATTCAAAAATGATTAGAGAAGTTTTAATTTATAATTAATAGATATTTAGTTACATTTTATATGTAACAAGCATGTGAGTAAATTTAACAGTGATTAAGTATTCGAGGCTGGTAAGATAAGTTATAAGTGCTCATTACGTATTTACAATTGTTTGGTTTGGAATACTTCGTCGGTAAATTTTTAATAGATTATTATTAAAACAAAGAAGAATGATATTAATGCATATAATGCCGTCAATATCCAGAGATAAATATTATTTATTTATTAAATGGAAATAAATACATGAAGATGTTTTATGAGGTATGTAAAATTACAATAATATTAAAGTACGCAGAATGCCTGCCGCCATCTTTGTTAGATGCGTGTATGTGAATTGTGAAATGAGAGTTAAATAGGTTTGGTGAATTATAAATATTTAACATATTACTATAAAAGGAAATATAAATATAATAGTATCATTTATAAATATGATATTAAACTATTATATCAAAATACGCACTATTTACAATTTATAAATATTATATAATATGAGTCTATTTAATGTCCTACAATAAAGGTAATCTGTCGATATATTTAATTAAATATAATAAAAATATTAGACAGTAACAAAATATTAATTATTTACGATTTATACGAGTGTTAGAGTTCATTGACCCTATGTTGTACTATTAACTATATATTCACAACCGACTGCTGCTTGCCTTCGCTGGTACTAATATGGCTAAGTGAATATCTTCTGATATTTCCACGAGTAATATTCACTGCTTTATTTAAAAAAATCCAAGCAATAACGATTACAAAGTTAGAATTGAAAGTGACGTTCAATAATTGTATTTGCTGTCATTCTGCGTCCTCTCCTTCTTGTAATACAATTTTCATAGAAAGGAGAGTGCTAGTCTGTATAGTGGTTATTTATTATCATACTAGTACTTATACTTACTAATATTATAACTTTGAAAGTTTGGGCGGATGGATGTTTGTTCCAATTTCACATAAAACCTACTGAATAGATTTAGATGAAACCTTACAGTAATCTATACTTATAATAAATCTATAGAAAAGTCATTTCTATACATTGAAAATATTTAAAAAAAATTGCCAGGGTGTTAAAGGATTAACAGAATCCATTTCCAACATTTTTGTCTGTTTGTCTGTTTGTCTGTTTGTCTGTTTGTCTGTTTGTCTGTTTGTCCGTTTGTCTGTTTGTCTGTTTGTCTGTTTATGTGAACACGTATCACGTAAAAAGTACTTTGTAAAAAAGTAAAAAGTACAAAAAACGTTCCGTGGAGTTAAACACTAATTACGACGGGAGGAATATTAATCATTTTAATACTAAAGAATATTAATCATTTTAATACTAAAGATATAAGTATTTAAGTTTTCAAGAAGTTTATATTTGACATATTAAAAAATCGATACAAGAACGCTATCTATTGACCAATAGTAGGTACTAACGAATCTTGATAACGCAAAAAACGTTCTGTGGAGTTAAACACTAATTACGACGGGAGGAATATCAATA
>JAATLQ010012248.1:17829-30461 GCA_013421005.1 Heliconius erato x Heliconius himera
TAAAATGCCTAATAACGTGCTTTCTATGTATATTCTGTATACCAATTATATATTTACTTAAAATATGTGATTAATTTAAAAACTGTACAGGAGCTAATATAAGTTATTTTACAAAGAATATAGTGAATACTTATCCAAATAAATAAATTAATAATTAAGGCTGTTTGTAATATCTCTATTTCTTAAATGAATAATCATCTAATTCAAGCGGGCAAAGCCGCTGGCAGGTCGCTAGTATAGAATATACATCAGGATAACACGCAGACATTTATGTTAAGAATTTGGAAAATAAATTGGAAGTTTAAACGGGCGAACCGCGTTTGGGTTGCTAGTAATATGTAAAGACTTTTAACTCGAGAAAGGCTACTATGTACCTACGAATGAATGCATTTTATAATTGTTAAGTTTAAGAAATCAAATTTGGAAGTTTTATTTAATGATAATAATTTTAGGTCCTGTTTTTTTTTATAAATATATTTTTTCAGTTTCATATGTGTCGCGTAGCGGAAGTGGACATCACATTTTGAACCTTTTCGCTGGAGTTGGATTTTGATGAGACAAAATGTGATGTGATACGCAAAAAAGGTGTATGTAATTTTTATACGCTTGTTACAACTTTCGACGTAGCTTGATGAGAACGTATAGCTTAGTGGTCAGAGTGCCTGGTCGGTTACCAGGAGGCGCGTGTTCGAATCCCGCTACGTTCAAATGTTATAAGCGTTTTGTAAATAAGTAAAAATATTGTTGTTTATCATTTCCCTGAGTGGGAATCAAACCCACAAATGTCACGTTTGCAGTCAGATGCTTTGTAGCTGTGTCACAACGGTATCCATATTCCTTAAATCTCAAGTTGGTTCTATTTAATACTAATAGATTTTTAAAAATAAATAATTAAAAAGTATATACTACGTAAGTTGAAAAATGTATATATGTGCACATAACATTCGCGTTAATAACATTCTCGTACATGAAAAGGTTAATTTATTGAATGAGAAGAAACGTTCCAAAGAATTTCTTTGCTTAGAATAAATCTTAAATAAGGGTATGGCTAAATGCTAATGTAAAGGTTGGAATAAAAACTTTTTTATACCTGTTATATATAGTTCAAGCTGAAACGCCGACTGAAAGTTTTTTTATTAACACAGCGTTTCTTGTAACTAAGAAACGAATTTTTACTTACGTGGCGTGAGAGTAATTCTTTTATGTTCACACTCTATCCCCCAGATAGCAGACAGAAACCTGGAAGCCCAATGTTAAAGCACTTCGTTCCCATTAAGACATTTCCGTTCTTTACTTTCCGCCGAATTCTGCAGGTATTTCGCGTTGATTGGCGGAACTCAATGCCGCGCTTTTAAGTTATTTTATTTTAATTATTTTTGTTTTCTCTCTCTATGCGTAGCGTTGAGCTCCACCGCTGAATACAGATCGTCTTATTATCTGGTCGAAACGAGAAAAAGTTTCCTCTGCCTCCTTCATCTTCATCTTCATCGTTTATCGGACTGAATAAGTTATAAAGAGTTAAATGATTTTGTTCTGCAAATATTACGACATTCGAAATAGGTAGTGCTATTAACACATGTGACGTCATAAGTTACTAGTGTGATTAATTTCATAGTAATACTCGTCTGACTCCTAGAAATATATATTTTATTCATTATTATATGATTGAGAACTAATTTACTTTTTCATCTATTATGGTTGAAAATTAATTTTCTACACTTATTTTTCTTCTTTTGAATAACAGAAGGCACACAAACAGACAAACATATAGGTTCACATTGTGCTACCCTGCTATGTGCCGCATACAGCGCGACGCTAAGAAAATACTACACTAACACAATAATATAGTATTATAATAGTATCCGCATACGATGGTATCTCTATTTTAGGATGAAACGTTTTCTTACGGGTATTATACAGTTTCATTCAAGTATTTGATTGCGTTCTCTGAGAGGTCACGTAGTGTGTTATACCGCAAAGAGAGCCATTTGTCAAACTGAGATCAACAAATTATTAACATGTGTACTAAAATATAGGAACTGTGCAAGAGCTTAATACTTTAAGAAATTTTTAGACAGATAGCTAGAGGTCTTTCGAAGATTCTTCTTTTTTGATTTTCATTCTCTGGTTTTGCTTATTTATTTTTCTAAATTAAGAAGAATTATTCACAATAGTTATACCATTGAACTTATATTACCTGTACGTACACACGATGATTGCCACTGTGAATCGTATTACCTAATCAATTATTTTTTGTTTCACTTACACGCACGTATATAATTTCCGTATATAGCAGCATGGGGAGAGGGAACCTAGCGCTAAGACAAATCGTTCTCTAATTTCTTCCTAATTTTAACATTGCGTGTTAAGAGGTGAAACTAAAACCCGTAAACTAAAACAAGTTACCAGAGCGAGAAAATTCAAATATTTCATCGCGTCGACTGTCTCTCTGGAAAATTATAAAATATATATAATAATTATAATATATTCAACTAGAGGGCACGCGCGGCTTCGCCCGCTTATTAGGAGTGAATTCTAAAAAAAACACGAAACAGATGTTCAATAAACTATTTTTACAGTCTGAATTTATTTTTTTATAAAAATCGGTGGCAATTTAAAGATTTTTCCATATAAACTTTCAACCCCTTATCTGAACCCTTAGGAGGTGAATTCTTGAAAACCATGAAACACGTGTTCTATGAAATATTTTTAAGAGTCTGAATTTCAAATTTTATAAAAATCGGTACAGATATTTTTTTTTTCCATACAAACTTTCACTTCCTATTTCATCCCTTTACGGTTAATATTTTTAAAATTCCCTTCTTAGTGGATGTCCAGAATATAAAAATAAACATCTGCCCAAGTTTCACGTTTCTACCATCAGCGGTTACGGCTCTGCGTGCGTCTTACCTCAGTCAGTCAGCACAAGTCCTTTTATATATATAGATTAGGCTAGTCGTGGTGTCGCGTAGGAGCTCAAGTGTGCCATTGTAAGCGCGACTGTTTGTGTGTTCGTTTCCCACTCAAGGAAATAAAATAACAACGAGGCAAAGCGAAAGCAGTTTTTATAATCTAACACTTATATATCCCACTGTAGTATAAATTTTAAAAATGATTACCAAATGTAGAGCGGCCTGATGAAGTAAACAAAACAAACATTACTTCATGATTGTGAGGAATCCCAGTGCATACTCTACAAGGTGCGAGCAGAGATAGCGCGGCGTGGGAGTCGTTATACGAGTATATCGACTGATGCGGGTGTGACAATGTCGACCATTTGTCTTTCTTAGATGGTATGAGCGTAACTCAAGGATATGATTTTTTAAAGGAAATTGTTTCCTTTTAGATTTCAAATTACTTGAAATAAGCTTAGTCCTACTAATATTATAAATGCTTTAAAAAAAGTTTGTGACGATGTATGTATGTTTCACTTTCAAACAAAAACTATTGAACGGATTTAGTTGATACTTCATTATAATTTAGCTTATATATCAGAATAACACATAGGCCACAAATTTAGCTAGAATAAAAGAATAAATAAAAAATTCTGGTTGACGAGACTACCGTAAACTTTGACAAAGAAAGTAAATATTTGTCTAATTCGCGTTGCTATATCTCTGCGCCATTAGAGCTGTACCACTAAGCCATTTAAATGGTTATAGAAAAATAGTAACATTGCATAAGTTAATAACTCAATGATATAACATTAAAATAATTTTTGTAATTTTATCAATGTAAACATACTATGTTTATTAAAACATATATATATATATATATATATATATATATATATATATATATATATATATATATATATATATATATATATATATATATATATATATATATATATATATATATATATATATATATATATATATATATATATATATATATATATATATATATATATATAAGTACAATAAAAATATACAAAAAAAACACCAACTCAGTTAATGCATCTTTTATCAAAATCCGCATCCGCATTAAGTACGACACGTAAAATACCATTTCAGGTGCGGCAAGTATTTACGACGCGCTATCTCGATGCGGAGGGAGTCGATTCTCGCTTTGATTACTTCAATAAAACCTTTATTGGTTACTTTAAATCAAGACGAATAATTGAGTCCATGACATTAACCTCAACAACCGTAGGTTTGCTAGGGATGAACTAGTTTCTTTGGTGGTTATTGATGACTGGAGCTGAAGATTTAAAGACTATCATATAAAAGTTAAAAATTAAAATTTTCATTGACTACAATTAATAATTTTCTAAATAATAAGATACATAATATAAAATTTCGTGCTTAATAAAAAAGCAAAAACATTCTTTTCACGATATTACTTATTTTTAGTCAGAATATTGTTACTCAAGAATGAATACAATTTGTGGAAACTAATTATAATTTTTTACTTGTTATATTACGTTCTTACATACAAAATTGGTGTTTGGTATGGAAGAAACTAAAACATTCGGATGGGAATCAATAAAATCTTTGAAGGCGGTTTAGACTGCCTTGATTTTTACCTTGCAAGAAGTTATCCAAATTATTAAAAAAACTGGTAATTTGTTGGAACAAGGTCCGGGCAGTATGGTGGATGTGTTAGACATTCCAATTTAAGGTCTTCTAATTTGGCAGTCTGATGCGTCTGATTAACCAGCCTTAAATTGCAAAAAAACTATTATTTCTTAGGATTTAACCACAAATGTATAGTTTTTTTCCCTAATCCAGTGCTACCTTTAGATGCTTGCTGCAAAATTTCATAATTATAGGTCAACCGGAATTACCCTATTAATTTAGATTCCCTTTATAGTATGGAAATACGCGTTTTTGCGATATTAACGGCCATATATTTTTTTAAGTAAATGTGGAAATATGTTTTTTTTTCAGGAAATCATGGGGCCGTCGATCTGAGATATCTCCAAGCATTCTTGAGATAAAGGCTCTTGATTGACAGATAGACAGACGGACAACAAAGTGATCTTATAAGGGTTCCTTTTTTCCTTAAAAGTCCTAAAACAGAAGAAAAAATAAATTAATGACGGTTAATGAAACACAAATGCATGTGTCAATTACAATACAAAGTTGAATAAATTTTAATTTGGAATTCCTAACCAGAGATTAGGAATTTTTGATTAAACCCAGTACGAAAAAATGTCAATTTCATATATAAGGACCTAATATTTACTGATAATAATATGCTGTATCTTAGTTATCTGTATGCTTATATGGCAACATTGATTTTTGATTAATAGCTATGTTTGTAATTAAATCTATAAGAGATATAAATTATTGAGGCCGGTCGTGGCGCAGCGGCACGAGGTGTGACTGCAAAACCGACTGGTTGTGGGTTCGATTCCCACTCGAGAAGATGAAATATTTACTTAAATTTATATTTCCATTTCTTCGCTCTGGTGTCGAGGTTAAGTGCGGCGTTGAGTTCTGCCACTCAACACGCAATGCCTCCAGAATTCGGCAGAAAGTGGAGAACGGAGTGTCTTAACACTAGGTTCCCTCTGCCTACCCTGCTGTGTGCGGGATACAGCGTGAAGCTAATTTAATTTAATTTTAGATATAAATTATTTTCTTTATAGTTATTTGCTATATTGGGCTGGAGCAGTGAGCAAGTGTACATTGTAAAGGGACCTTTGAAACATACAACTTCCTTTGGTCCTTAATTTGATATTAAGGACCAAAACTCGTATTTTAATAATATAACATTACCAAACTGCGTAAGCTGCGTAAAACATAATATTTTGATTATTCAACAGTAAAGATAATTTAAAAATTCACTTACTTTAAATACAATATCGTGTGTACATATACAATGTTAATAAAAGAATTACACGTGCCGGGAATCGAACTTGTAGCTTCAATTCTACATTTTCATTTTAAAAAGCATAAAATATTTGCTTAATAACCTGCATTTTCTGAGTAAGCTAAAGAAATATTTCTAAGAAAGAAAGCTTTTTAATTTCTCGAGTAAGCCATTTGTGAGCTCAATGGAACAATCGACCGACCTGAAAATCCATCTCGATCAACGATGATAAATGATCTATAACATCCTTTATTATTGTTTATAGTAAAAATTTGTAAAGTAGGTAACATATAAGTAAAGGTCTTTTTTTTTTCATCGATAGTTGAATCTCGCATGTAGCTGTTTAGACAAAGGGAACTTAGTCTTAAAACACTCCGTTTTTCACTACTGCCTAATTCCCGAGACATTGCATTTTGAGTGGCGAAACACAACGCCGCGTTTTGTCTTCTTAATTTAAAAAAAAGTGTAGTGTATAATATTTTTTAGCTTCTCGTTGTTTCTTAGCCTTAACCCTCCTTCTACCACTTTTCGCCCGATTTGCTTGGCATTGAGTGTGTAAAAGTAGCAATGTTTTAGTTATAAAAGTAAATAATTGCCACCCACAATATTGTTTGCGTGAAATTCTTAAACTATTTTCATATATATGTAAAATTTTATTTCTACCTTTTATAATTGAGTATTGTCACCAAATTTATGCCGCCTTGGAAGTGTCTTCTTGTTTTGAAGATAATATTAATTCAATTTTTTCTATTAAAGGTTAGGTGATTTTTTAACTATTTAGAAAAATGATAAATAAAAATTTAACACAATAAGAAAATGGCTTCTCCATGCTATTGAGTAAGACGTCGCATTATATTTCTTAAATCCACTAAAAAGTAAATTAAAAACACAAATCTATATATCACAAATGTATATCACCTGCAAGTTCAGCGGCATACAACAATGAAGAGAGTGACCAATCATCAAGTAGAGAATGATAAATGAAATTCCACAAGAATTACATCGATGAAGCAATATAGTACAAAGTTAATAATGTATTATTATTGTCCACGATAGAAACTATTGGAGCGCAGTGATGTATCAGCAACCAGCGCTAAACAAATGGTTTGTATTCAAAACCAGTATTTGATGATTTTATTTTATTGATTGTATTTGGTTGGTATACCCATAACTTAAATGTTAATATATTTTTTAATTATTTAACATTTTAATAATTTTATATTATCTGTTCTTCATGTAATTACTAGGCCCGATTTCGGTTGAACTTCGATAACACAGTGTCTATGATACTGAAGAAAGATCACTTAAATAGCATGAGGCCTTCTCGGAGGGCATGTATGCAGAGGTTGAGGATAGTGGACGAGACGAAATAGGTATGTCGAAACTGTACTGCTTGACGCTCTGTTCTTTCCGGCTACGTTATTACGTTAAGGAGATATGAGATAATAAAGAATATCATACATACACGTATAAGAAATATATATTTAAAAAACGTAATCTCTATCAATATTTTGTATCAGCATTTTCCTAAACTATAATATAGAAATTGCACCTATGTATATGTATATAAAAATGGCAATTTTTGATTAAAACACACAACAAGTTCGCTCAAACGAATTATGCGACATATATTCTTTACAAAGCGGCCTTCTATGACTCAAAAGGATTTTTTACGTTTTTTTTTAAACACTAAATTGTCGGTCTAAACGACTCCAGCTCGTTTGTTTTGTCATTAGGGCCTGTGTTTTGGCCTTTAGCTTTGACTAACACCGGCGTGGAAAATTTTTGTCACTAACTTTTTGTATAGCGCTAGTTTATTCTGTTAATTTTTTTTAGAAAGACTCTTTTTTGTTAACTGTATCAAATGGATGCATGTGCCAAAGAAGATGTGATCAAATATTAAAATTTAAATGAAGAAATGAAAATATAAATATTTTGTTACCTCGAGTGGAAATCGAATCCATAACATGTCGCGTTTACAATCACACGCTGCGTCACGA
This sequence comes from Heliconius erato x Heliconius himera, assembly GCA_013421005.1. NCBI lineage: Eukaryota > Metazoa > Arthropoda > Insecta > Lepidoptera > Nymphalidae > Heliconius > Heliconius erato x Heliconius himera. Next base: position 25,650 of record JAATLQ010012248.1, read on the forward strand.
GTAACCTCTGTATATATGTACATAAGTACATAAATAAATATGAAACGAAGTTAAATCTATCATTTTCAACAATAAAATATGCAGATAAGCACTTGTACTTAAACTTCAAACGACAACAAACACCAAAACTTCATTATTACTAAGAGATTCAATAGTCTAAGATTGAAAATTAATTGAATTGCTTCCGGCGGTGCTGGTTGACTGTTGTAATTTACACCAGAAAGAGTTTTGATCCAAGTTCGAAATTAGAAAGACAGATTTCTCCCAGAGAAAAATTCTTCAGAGTTTGAACGTTGTTTTACTATGACAATTGTAATTTTCATATTAAGATGCTGAAATTATAAATGGTTTAGTTTGATTTAAAAGAATATGCTGTGGAATGATAATATATATTTAAAAAAAAAAACAAAACTGGCCTCAAGACAGTACAAACTAAAAAATAATAATTTAAAATCTTTTGAAATTATTAATATGTACTTATGTCTATAGATTTCTATTACTACTTAAAATTCGTTATTCTTGGAGTCGGTGCCAAATTAGTATAAGTCACCAATATAATAAACATAAGAAAAGGAACAGATGAATAAAAAGACAAAATTTTCTAATATTTCAGTTTTACTTCTATAATTGGAAATTTTAATACGTTTTTAAGGTCACTTTTTGGCCTGTCTGTTCGTCTGTCAATACCATTTTTTAGTTGTGTAATTACATGGAGATATTACCTTTAAAATTATAGTGTAATAATATTGTAATTTTAAAATATAAATATTTTTTTTAATTTTAAAGTAAAATTTCTTGTACTAATAAGTACACGAAAGTAACTAACTGTTAATAAATAATAACGTCGAATATGAAATATTTCTATAAGAAAAATAATATACACGTATTTAGTAATTCGTAGACAAAACAATTGATCAAATTCGCTAATATAACGGGCGTCTATAAATACTCCAAACATAGGTAAGACAAAATCATCCTTGTATAATGTTACCGACAAAGCACCTTTTCCCGAAGGATTTCCAACTTCAACCCGCATTCAATCTATCAATAACTTCGTCCCAAGTTTTGACCTCCGACCGCAAAAGGAAACTATTTCAACGATATCATGATTTTATATCCCTTTTCAATAAGTAACGGGCAATACATTATCTATTTTTTTTTTATTTTCAGCTTCACGCTGTATTCCGCATGTAACAGGCAGGAGCCTAGAGTTAAAACACTCCATTCCCCACTTTCCGCCAAATTCTGGTGGCATTGCGTGTTGAGTGGCGGAACTCAATGCTCAGCTTTGCTTTGACACCAGAAGGAAGAAATGAAAATATTTAATATTTAATTAAATATTAAATATTTCGTCAATGGGAGGAAAAAAAATTTCAATTTTTTTTTCTTATTTTTAATTTAATAATATTTTAATACTGAACAGTAGTTTAACAATAGCTATTGCTAAAACCATTTACTTCTTTTCTTCGTATAGTTTTCTAGTATAGTAAAAAAAAGAAAAGACCCTTGTTCCATTTTCTTGCATTGCCAATTTCCGGTCACTGCTTGTCGAATGTTGGTCCCAATCTACGGTTTAAGCTAAACAGGGTCGACGTATGTATGTATTGACTATATAAACGTGTTATGGCCTAGATTAGAGCCGCTTGAACTTAGCGGTCTCTCGAGGTCTGACACCATTACATAACTAGTAAGTTTCCCTTAGTTTATAAAATTTTAATCAAATATATTAGTATATATGGATACGGATTTTTTTTATGATTTTTTAAATAATTTTCATAATAATTTCTAACAAATCTCAAATAAATTGCAAGAATACAACTGGCTGACAAGTAGGGGAGAGGGGGCAGCTTAGAACAGGGGCACCTTTGAAAATATGTGTTAACAGAGCTATTTTAAAAATAAATTTTGATAATATTTTTTTGAGTAGTGGCAGCACTAATCTGCACACATGTCACTTGTCACCGCTGATATATGAGAACCAGTTGTTGAGTTACGAGGAGTGTTTGATTTTGAGTAAAATTTTATACATTTTTAAATAAACGCGTAAGGATCGCAGGGATCCAATTCAAGGTATATGGTTTTATTTTTTCCTTTTTTAGTTAGAATGTTTCATATATCTTGCAATAAACTAGAAATTACTTCAATTTTTAAACATTTACTTGAAAAAAAAACGTTTGTAATTTTTTTATTACCACTGAGGCAGCTTTGAACAAAATAAAGGGGGCAGTTTTGAATATTATTATATGTAAAAAAATACCGCGAAAGAAAAACAAAACTATACTAAACTTTTCTTTAGAAAGAAAAAGAAGAAGAAACTGACTCAAAAATGCATTTGGAATCAGAAGAGGAAGTGACAATTTATTGTGAAGAGAATGAAGATACTGAAATCTGTGCGTATGAAGACTACGAAATGGAATTAGACTACAACTTAATAAATATTGGAGACTTTGGAGTTTTAGCGAATGTCTCATCAAGTCTGAGAAAGAGGACAAGTGCTACGTTAGTTTTTCAAAAGTCTTTCGTAGACTAGACTTGAGGCCAGTCATGGCGCAGCGGCACGAAGTGTGACTATAAAACCGACTGGTTGTGGGTTCGATCTCCACTCGAGGAGATGAAATATTTACTTAAATTTATTACATATTTATATTTATTTAGTTGAGTTCTACCACTCAACACGCAATGCCTTCAGAATTCGGCAGAAAATGGACAACGGAGTGTCTTAACACTAGGTTCCCTCTGCCTACCGTGCTGTGTGCGGGATAAAACGTGAAGTTGATTTTTATTTCTTACGTAGACTACTTCCTCACATTTCAATTGCTGGTTACGTCACGTACTACATCCATGTTTTCCTTTAATTTTAATTTTTCTAAGTTCAAATTAGGGTAGTAAGCTATTTATTTAAAAAATATTATTAAATTTTATTATTAAATTAAGTTAACATGGTACTGATATTTGATGTCCATCGTTTCTAATGTTAAGTTTATTAATAAAGTTACTTAAAAGTTTAATAAGTCTTTTAATTTCATTGTATTCGATGATAGTTCAAAACTGCCCCATACATGTTCAAAGCTACCCCGCAAGGGGGGCAGCTTTGAACATTTGACTACTGCTACTAAAATTGATATTGCACCTTTAACTTATATATTTTTCTACATATGATGCTACGATTGTGTGGCTCAATAGTTGGACTAAGCATTGTGAAATAGTAAAGAAGTTAAAAACTGTAGGATTTTTAGATATGACACAAAGTTTAAAAATCGTTCGAATGTGCCCCCCTCTCCCCTACACATTGAACCGTATACAAATTAATTTAATCCTATCAAGGTTCGCTTCACTGTGCTTGAATAATATACTAATTGTTTTGCTTAAATATGTATGGGTAATTGGGAGGCACAAGCTTGTGACTGTAACGTGACGGTCGTGGGTTCGATTCCCACTCGAGGAATAAATGATTATTTATTAATGTTTTCATTTCTTCACTCTGATAGCAAAGGCAAAAGCGCGACATTAAATTCCGCCACTCAACACGCAATGTCTGATAAGTGGAAGACGGAGTGTCTTAACATGAGGTTCTCTCCCCTACCCTGCTATATGTGGGATACTGCGTGAAGTTGAAAAAAAAAAGGATAACAATTACATACTGTGTATATGAAAAGTAAGTTAACTGAAACTTATCTGGCAAAGCTGTGAATACGTCATACCCTCATTATCCAATGATAAGTCTATTGACTATATGCTACAGTTCATTGGAAATTATAGAGATGATATAAACAAAATATTCTTTCTTTAGCTTCACGATGTATACTGCACATAGCAGGGTAAGCAGAGGGAACCTGGAAACCTAGTGTTAAGGCACTTCATTCTTATTACAACACTTCCGCGAGTTCCCGAGTTCCGCCACGTCATGCAATGTCTGCAGAATTCGGCGAAAAATGGGAATCGGAGTGTCTTAACACTAGGTTACACCTGCTTATTCTGCTGTATTCGGGAAACAGCGTGAAACTGATCTTAATTTATTTTTTTAGGTTCACACTGTATACGCCGTAAAAGGCCGTGCCCACTTTAGGACCGAATTCAAGACATTGTTTGTTGACTCCAGCAGCGCACCGCACCGCTTTTCTGTCTGAAAAGCACGAGAACATTCAAATAATTAATGACCTGAGTGGAAATCGAATCCACAATCATCGTGTTCACAGTCAATCAGTCAGTTTCATTGAATATGTAAACGAAAATAATATAATGACTACAACGAATCGAATGCCGTACTTTTGTATGCGATAAAATTTTCTGTTGAATTAAATGTAATATTGCAATTATACAAATAAAGATGTTAGAAGTGACAATTTCATTTTAAGTTTTTTGTCTCAGCTAATTAGATTTCTATTTAAACATCGTGATGATTTTCACCATCACCACCACCATAGTGATCTTATTAAAAATAATTTTGATTTACAAAGCCAAACACAACATTTTCAGTCAATAACTACATACATATATTTCACATCATTTAAGACTAGAAAAGATATTTTAAATTACTTATTGTACTTATTTTTTGTATATCTGCTTGCTCGTATATTCTTCTTAGTCGTTACACTCTTGTCAGAGCGGTCGTGGTCATTACAAAGTGACATTAGGGGCAGATGTTATACGCCTCACAAATATTCGCCACTTATCTCTACTGGCTGAAAGCCTGGTACACTCATGTAAGGGACTCCCTACTGCAGCTTTAATTTGATCGGTCCAACGCATGGGAGATCTTCCTCTCCCTCTAGTCCCTTCCACTCTGCCCTGCACGACAAGGCGGTCAATGGA